>JAHREE010000332.1:415470-462494 GCA_033628505.1 Tringa tobata | reverse complement strand
CTTATTCATTGTACTAGCATTCTCCAAACTCCCACTGCTATTGTATTGGTTTCAAACGTAAGGGTATAGATCTGAAAAATCCTACTGCTCTGTATTGATTTATTATTTCGCTTGTAAGAAACAAAATTCCAAAGGTAGCTCCCAGCTCTTGGACTTGGCAGCATGGAAGTATTAATGGTTATATTCCAGCCAGCTCCAGGTAAGTCTCACAAGTATGCTGAAGTCTCTAGACTGATGAAGAAAACTCTGTCTTCGCTTGGGCAGGCAAGTATGCTCTTTGTTGGTCATGTAACCTAGCAGTGGTCTTACTGGCTTTTTTAATGTGTAACCAATGCTTCTTTCTGTATAGTACAGAGTAATGTTTAAATCCATTCCTGTGGACCTTATTTTGTGAGCTGGTACCCAAGGCATAGCTGTGTTACACAGCAGTGTCAATCTCTTTCCTGTTAAAGGACCTGCCAAGTGATGTCAGAAAGATCTAATGTTTCCTGGGGGAATTGAGTTTGTTCTGTCTGGTTTCCTACAAAAATACAATTCCTTAAATGCTTTCTTGTTGCTTTCAGGAGAAGGCTAGGCATGTGCGAAGAAGTTTATTTATCCTCCTTCAGGTCATGATCTTTCTGAGACCATGCAGACGTGAACAAAGAGCAGACTGTGTGTCAGGTGAATATTTCTATTGAGCTTCCATCCTCTTGATATCCTATATGCTATGGGATATTATAGTCACGTTGCAGCTGCCACTTTTCTAAAACAGTAGCATTTTTTATTCATCCATCCTGCATTTAGTCCTTTACAAAACCAGTTTATTCATAAGTTGCATAAAGAAGAAAAGGCCAAAATGTTAATTTTAATCTGATTTATTCAATTTCAAATGCACCACTTTATTGGGCTTAATATTGGTAGGGAATTCTTGCCTAAAACTTCAGAGAAAACACTCAGGTCTAATTATTTTTGCCAGCTGAAGCAGTATTTTTTAATCTCTGCATTAATATGGAAAGTATGACAAACTAGTTATTAACTTTAAAAATCTGTAGAAAAGCATCTTTTGAAAAATACTGTGTTTGTGTTGATTTTTCCTTTTTATAAAAGGTACATGTATGGCTAATGAAATTGGTAAAATTGCGGCTGTTAGTTATTTGTGGGATGAGGTGGTGTTTATAGTGGTCTGTGCCCAAAGTACTGCTGATGACATGGATGAGAGTCATAATTTTTCACTTTTCTTTACAAATATGTGATCTACCAGGACTGTTCTCTTTTATATTGTAATGGCTCTAAAAAGGGGTATCTTGTGAGGTGTCTGTTGTAGGAAATATCGCATCAGTACAGGATTAATTTTGGTGGTAAAACAACAGGAACAATGCAATTATTAAGCATGAAATAACATGGAGTCTTAATTACCAGATAAAACTTTCTTTTACTGGCTTCATTTCCTAGTGCACAATTTCTTCCGTCCTGTTTAGCTGCAAAGGAAATATGTTGATGTAAATTAACAATATATTATATTCACATCATTATTTTAGAATTAACTGTATATAGAAATTTTAAAAAATAATTCAGATTTTGGTGTAAGTTCACATCTGCTGAAATGATTTCAAAACAACACAGAATAGAACATGACTAATGTTGAAGGTCTTTTGAAATTATATGCCTTACAGTGTAGTGAATTATAATTGGCGTCTTTTGTCCATGGTTTTTGACATATTTAGGTACAACTGTGTGTAAAGTGATACTCCCACTTAATCAGCTATTTTTATTGCCAGTTGTTTCCTTCGTTTGAGGAGGATAGAGAGGGGAGGATGCATAATTGTTATTCTTATAGCCCATAAATGTTTTATTTCCTCTCCTCCTCCTTATAAAACTGCTTCAGGGCTGCTCTAAGGGAGTTTCAAGCAATATCTCCTTAGGTGGCTTCCCTCCTTCCTTCCTTTCTGAACAAAAAACTTTGCTACCATAACTGCGTTTCTCCATTATTATTTTTTTTTTTTTTTTGGTAACATGCTCTGCCTGATAAATAACATTTTTGGCCAAGGCTTGTAATGCAATAATATTTCTCACTTGTATTAGTGATTATATGATGCCCCTATTCAAGCCAATTTTTTTCTCTATCAGATCGTTTCTAAACTTTGCAGAGTTATTTTCCAGGCACAACAGGGATATGTTAGCCATGTTTTTTCCCCTTTTTTTCTTTTTTCTTTTTTTTTTCCTCAAGGGTACAAAAGTTTTAAATTAACCACAAAACAGAAAAACCCATAGGAGCTAAGCATATACTACTAATCTGCTGGTTTCTAAGAATTAAATTTTGTAGGCAATTTGTTGAGAGGCCTTTGAGAATTTTGTTATTTATAGGAATGTTACAGTTCATTTATATTTTATGCAGACATAAAAAAAAATCTTATTCCCAGTTGCTGAAAAGGAAAAATATAAACCAGACAACTCACTCTCTCCCACTCCTCTAGGCAACTTATGGTAATAGTATCTTGTGAATTCCTTAATTTTAATTGAAATCTATTGAAAATTGTTTGGTTTGCAACTCCAGAGATGATATTCTAGCCTTACTAAATCGGTGTGATCTGCAATCTTACTGAGGGTACAGTCAATCCCCTCGTCCAGATTATTGATAAAGGTATTAAACAGAACTGGCCCCAATACCAAGCCCTGGGGAACATCACTTGTGACCAGCCATCAACTGGATTTAACTCCATTCACCACCGCTCCTTGGGCCTGACCATCAAGTCAGATTTTTTTACCCACTGAAGTGTATGCCTGTCCAAGCATTAAGTAGCCAGTTTCTCCAGGAGAATGCTGTGGGAAATGGTGTCAAAGGCTTCACTAAAGTCCACGTAAAAAACATCCAAAGCCTTTCCCTCATCCACTAAGTGGATCACCTTGTCCTAGAAGGAGATCAGGTTAGTCAAGCAGACCTGCCTTTCTTGAACCCATGCTGACTGGGCCTGATCACCTGGTTGTCCTGCATGTGCCTCATGATGGCACTGAGGATGATCTGTTCCATAACCTTCTGAGGTTTAACCTTCTGAACCTTCAGTGCACCACAGCTGGGGATCAAAAAACCAGAAAAAAGCAGGGACATCCTAAAGAAATTAGGGCTCATTTAGGCTACTTTAATTTATGCAAACTAGACAATATTCTTTCCTTTTAGCATATATGTGCACATATCTATAAACTACTGTGATTTTTTTATTTTTTTATTAAAAAATAATTCTTTCTGTAACTTTTAATCATAGTTATGCCTCTTGAATTGCTTTGAGATTTTCAGCTTCAAATAGTGAACAAAGCACAAATTGTTACTGTACCATATTCAGGATTAATCTCCAAATTGATGACTGTCTCACCTCTCTCCAAGTATGGGGTCTGCAGACTGGTAGAAAAAAAAAAATCTGACTTCTGCATGTCTCAGTTTCCTGAATGTATGTCCTGCTCCATTCCAAAATGGCAGTAAACAGGACATAGAAAAGGCATTTTTGAAACTGTTTGAATAATATTGCGTAAACAGGTTGTTGGGTTTTTTCCCTTCATTTCTGTAACTTCTTCAATTTGTGGGCATTTTCAAATTATTCTTGGGAGATCAACAAATACCCATTTTCTAACCATCTCTGTTAAAATGAATTATTATACCCTCACATGCTATAGCCTCTACTCACTAAGGAAAATTTTCTCCATTGAGTATTTATCACTTCAGAAAGGATTACAAAATTATCTGTTTAAATGACAAAGAATTGCTTTGCAGATCTTCATGATGCAAGCTAACAAGTAGTTTAAGTATGACATATTATTCTTCCTTTAAACGACAAAGGATTACCTTGAGTGTAAGGCAAGCAACACTGACATATCCAGGGAAAATATTTTTTTCTAGAACCTTTAAAGATACACACCTTTGGGGATTATCAGCACACTAAGATAGAAATTGTATGGTCTCATAATTTCAGCTGTAAGCTTCCAGAAATTCTACAAGGGTGAGCAGAGCTAATGTAGGTCTTGGCATTCAGTCTCAGTAAAGACTTGATTGGAGTTTAGTTAGCCTGCTTGCCATGTAGGTCAGAGATTCTGCTATCTGATTTCTCTTTTTTACTGTTTTGTCATATAAGAGATGAAATTTATTGTCGGGGCGTGAAGCTAAATCCCAGCATGGCTGATCTGCGGTGACACGGTGGCACAGTTGCCAATGGGGGTTAACAAAGATAATCTCCTTCTGTGTCGATTTGAACACAGGAATAGGTATCACAGTTCTAAATAAACCCATTTTTTCAGCTGATCCATCATTCCTGAACAAGATCAATCAGATATGAACTGTGTTCATGTAAAACATTGCATTGACTTTTCTTCTGGCTTTGATGATGGACGTCTTTTATTTGCTTTTCAAAAAGCACTTTAGAGTATTTCAAGTAGATTAGCAAATCTTTCAGCCTTATTAATTTTGTACGTACGTTTTTAAGGTAAATGTATACTGTTGGATAGTGCATATGAAGTTAGTAAGTTGCTGAATTTTATCACTGTCTTTGACTTCACAATGCAATGAACCTTGAAACTGGCAATTTGAAGGGGAAAAGACTGTGAAATTCTATGAAAACATTTTAGAACTATATAGAATTATCATTTATAATATTAAAGACATCATTATTATAGTTGTCATTCTTTTTTCTGTCTTAGCTTCACTCAACTACTGAAATTAAGACATCTATTAAATTTGATAGCATGTCTTTCAAATTCCATTAACAGACTTTTTTAAAAAAACATACAAAACACTCTTTTCAATCCGAGTAAAGGAGATGGAAGTTTACTGCAGATCTATATCACCTCGAGCAGAGAACTGCTACCTGCTTGATTCCCATCAGTGCGACTCACTGTAACATATGCACTTCACGTCACACTGGCACAGTAGCAAAACATCATCATGTATTTTCACTTTATGGTCTCATACATACTTGATATTAACCTTCAGAATGTTAGATGGTAGACCCTGTACTTCCAATGAATATGCAAAAAAAGAACTCTCTGAAGTGGCTTGACACAAGGAAAGAAGAAAATCAGGTCTAGTTGTCAAAGTCCTTTTCTTCTGCTCACAATCTTACTCTGTTGGTGCAATTCCTTTTATTCTAGATGTTAAGTATGCGTGTGCCTAATGGAAACAGGAAAACAAGACTTTTTTTTTTTCTTTAAATTACCTGCTGGAAAAGAAGAATTCAGCAGAAAATAAAATGCAAGTTAATTTGATCTCAGCAGTAATAAAAATCATGACATTCAGAGGTCTCTCGATGAGACTTTACTGTAGATTAGAATTCACACTGGCTTGCTGTAAGCATTAATATAATCAACGACCATTTCTCATTACTATATATCCATCACTCCTTTATTACATTTCAACTTATACCATATTTATATAGGAATTATTTCTCTTCTAGCTTTACAGTTCAGTTGAAATATGCTATACAGTTCATAGTTCACAGATGATCTATGCAGAACTGAAAATCCCCTAAAAAGATTTCAGGTATGGAATGTGTAATCTCATGTCAGGGTTTGACCTCTGCATTAACAATATCTGGGTCAGAAGAATGGAAGATATGCAGGTTTCAGTGGTGAATTCCTAAAGCAGCTGCAGGTCAAGCTATAGCAGAGACTGCATAGTGGCTACAGTGCTGCATATATACCTAGAAAAACATCTTTGTAAGTAGAAATACTTCAAGCAAAGAACTGAGTATGTTGCTGTACTGAAGCAGGTAGGCAGCATGTTCTGTTTATTAATTGTGTGCTTATTATCCTTTAATTTCATTACTGTATATTTGTTCAAACAAGTCTGTATGTTCAGTATTAGAAGTGTTTTCTATACATTCCTTCCAATCCAAAGCAGAGTTTTCTTTCCAAGATCTTATAGCACATTTGGGTTTCCTTGAATATTTTTCATCCATTGTTATCTGAACAATCTGAATTAGAGCTCCGATGCTTTTCCACTCTTGTGGTTTGAACAGATATTTGGGATTAAAAAAAATTACAGTGTATAATGCATTAAACCAGACTATACTGTTTAGGAAAATTTGGCTACTATAGGATAAAAATAGTCATTCTACATTAACTCACAAAGGGTAGAAATTGGCATTTTGAAGGAATTATTTTTCTGGAGAAAAATTGCGGTTCTGTTGACATTGCTTCAGCCCAGAAAACTTTTGCTACATTTGGAAATCTCATTTAAACTTAAATTATCATGACGAAATTTTCAGACATGAATCTATACTTTGTACAGAATAAAGTTAAATATGATGTTTACTTCACAAATCTATTGTTTCAAGTATGATATTAAAGTCTGAATGTGAATTGCAATCTATTAAAATACAAAGGCTACATGAACTTTGTCATTTCGCCTTACTGGTCCTAACATAACTATTCCAGTGGCTAAATTGGCACACACTTTCTAAATATTTACAGAGTCTACAGATTTTATTTTTTTTTCAGAAAATTAAAGGAGGGAAAATGAAAGACAGCTTTGACAATAATGCATGCACATGCACTAAAAGGTAGGTCCTACTGAGAGAATATATATCACGACTCTGCTAATTTTCCCCATCACTGAAAATGGAAGGACGCATTTTAAATCAAAATGAGGATGATCTGGAGGGGAGGAGAATCTCTTCTGCTGAGTCTGATGTGGAACAGATAACGTGGTTGTCTGGAAACCAGGTCAAAGAATGATAATCGTGGACTAAACTTAGTGATGTATAAACATCAGAAAAAGTAGATTCTTCTAATTGTAACCATTTGGAATGAGTTTTTACTGGAATCAAACTCAACATAGTAATGGAGGTATTTGATTTTTAAATTACTGAAGGACTTGCTATATATTTTTAACAAGATTATATTGGTATTGTTATAAAAAATCTATTAAAGAGAACAGTATAAAGAGAAATTTATCATTTGCTTTGACACTAGTGACTTTTTTGTAGCCTTACACCCTTCCCTTATCTAAAACAGACAACTTACTTTCCTTCTATTTTTTCTCCTTTATCTGTGTGTTAAGCTTTAAAAGTGATAGAAAAACTCGATTTAAAGCAGAATTGGTGTCAAACTATTGCCAAAGGAAAATTTTCAACAAAGCAAATTTGCTTTTAAAATATGCTATTATTGTGTGTAATGGAAATATATATATGTTAAACATCCCAGCAATGTCCTAAATCAAAGACAGGGTTTTCATAGAAACACTACTAAACTGAAATGCTGCAGGACCCTGATATCTTCTGATGTGGGACTCTGGAGCAGTCATGATGCTAAGCTTTCTAGGCTTGCAGTCATGAACAGAGTACTGAAGTTTGGAGTCCTGGGTCACTCTGACTTTGACTTGGAGTTACATTTGGTGAGTACCTAGGTTCATGACAAAGGGGCTAGCATCAGAACATAGGTCCCAGTGTTTCTGGAGCCTTATGGAGAACCTAGTGTCTCAAATTTCTGGAAATGTCGAGTTTTTGCAGTGCTTACTGTACAGTTGGCCAGGACTTATCAACACTGAGGAATCAGTAAATCTTAAAATCCCCAGGGGTGGTCTTCTTGAGCAGGAGTGACTTGAGAAGTAAGTAATTAAGATTAAACCAACAAGAATGCCCATTTCCCCACATTTTCTAGAGGTTTTTCTCCTGCTTCAAATTATTTTTATTTGATAAACTAAAAGGCTGGACTCAAATCAAATTTAAAAAAACGATGCCTTTCCCTCCATGGAACACTGTCTTTCAACCAAGTCTATGTATCTTCTGAAAAAACCCACCTTGTAGGATCTGACCTGATTGCCTAGACATCAACAGTACTTTTTAGGTGTCTTAAACAGGAACAGATTTGAGCCTTAAGTGGGCCATATTGCAAATTGATAAACATCATACACTCCTTGAGGTTTCTTCTTTAAATTGTTTAGAAGGATGATACTTTAAGAATAGCGTCATGCACAATAGTGCAATTTTTCAAAGAATGAATGTGTTTTCTAACAAAATAATTAATGTCTTTGAAAAGTGGAAGCCCCAAACCCCTGCTTATATGCACTATAAGACAGTAAATTACTTCAGACAATATATTGTGTCACCACAGTAGATAAATATTTTTCCTCACTTAGAGGAGCTTGCATTCTCTCTTTTAAAATATTTTTATAGTTTCAGTTGTTTGCTTGATCTCAGTGTCTTTAGATGCACTGTTGCACTTGAAAGAGGTAAAAAAAGGAAGGGGGTTTTCTTTTCTTTGTTTGATGTTTGGATTTACAAAATAAGCCCTTCTAGTAAAAGCTCTAGTTAGGCTCTCTCTTTCTGTAGTGTTGTTAATTAACATAGCAAACCAGGTAAGAGGAAGGGAATTTTCTGATGTGAAGCAAATCTGCATAAGCTATATCACCAGTTGGAGTTGTGACAGTTCATGGTAATTAATGTCTCTGCAGAACAGGGATCAACAGGTTGTATACTTCAGACATAATCACATCTGTGTAAGTTTCAATTTGTAGGAAAATACATGATAATTAATGCTCCTAATAAGCATGAGAAGCTTAGTCGAACAACAGAGTGTGTATTTATAAACAACTTTTTCTTGAAAAGGCTTTTAGACCTGTTCATGGACTTTATTGGCACCTAAGAACATTGAATCATAAAATAGAATCATAGAATTGCCTAGGTTGGAAGAGACCTTTCAGATCATCTAGTCCAGTCGTCAACCTAGCACTGACAAAAACTGTCACTAAATTATGCATCACTAAGCACTATGTCTACATAGTGTAGACATATGGTCTGTGTGACAGTCAGTAGCCAATGCTGAAGGACTGAAACTGCTTTCCACTTCAAACTCTTTTCTACAGAGCATGTTTGTATTGTTTATTTCTGTAATTGTTTCCAACTATATTTAATTAGCAGTGGAAAATTATCACTTTGGAGCCTAAGTCCTTAAAAGCCAATATGGTTCAGTGAAAACCATTTGCTCTTCAGAGTAGATAAGAGAAAATTAAAATGATTGTGTTTGTTTGATACATTTTGCACTGATTGGATGTTTAAAAAACCAGATAACCACAGCACATAATTTCAGACAGTGAAACTTGTAAACCTGTGAAGCTCATAGGACATCTGTGAGAATAGTGGTAATGCAACTGATTTCCAGCCTTCTCCTAAGTAACACCTGCCATCATAGCATAGTTTATCTACCTTTTTTAAGGCTGAGAGTGTTGCTCCACCACTACTACATATAATGTGCTTTATAAACAATTTTGTTACTAGTTCTGAGTGTATCCTTTAATATTTTCCATCTGTTATAGCTAGGTGACAGGGATCAGTCACATTTAAGCAAATTCAGTTTTCAGCACTTAAAAAGAAAAAGGTCCACTTTGTCCTCCATGAAATGCAACAAATTTAGTTGCATAATACTTCCTTTTTCTTTTTCCATTTTTTTTTTCCCCAGACAGTTTCTTCTAGCAGCTATTCCAACAGCTAGTATTCTGGATCTTTCTATTAACTGCTTGTGCTACTCTGCATTGTGCCATTTGAAGAATGTGATTCCTGTGCTTTCTTAACTCCGTAACCATTGTTTTGTCCATTATCATGCATAGATAAGATTGAAGCATTTAGAATTTTTCTTAAGGAAATGGAGTCTTACTTAAGGAATAGTTGAATAAAAGCCATGTATTTTGTATATAATTCAGTAAATATTTGGGCACATCTCATTTGCTTCAGGAAGATTATTTCCATGGAGGCTGAAAATGTGCTAATTCCTTGAGGAGGAAGACAAAAAACATAATTTGTAAATCAAAATCTTGTGCAAATGTAAACAGAAATCCTCTATCATGTTTATGGAGCAAAACCAATTACAGAGTTTCAATTAATTTCCCTAAGAGCTCAGTCCTTTTGAAAAATGCTTGTCTAAAATTGTCGCTAGCATTTAAACCTAGGTTACATACTTTTTGGAAACTGGCTTTATGGACATCCCTTGCATGGCATGCTAAGCTGAATGTGGTGTTCTGTAATTTTTTTGTACAATTGCTCATTACTCTGTGAAACAGTATTAAATAAAAAGAAGATTTTTAATTCATCAGAGCATGCTAATGAGAGCTGCTTTATTACATTTCTGTGGAGTAAGTGTGCTAATTGCTGCATAATGTGTTTGTACTGCAATGTGATTTCACTTCAGCTTGTTTGAAAGTTTAATTGTGCACAGTTGCCTGGGTTTTCATGATGGACAGATGATAGTTAGCATCTCCCTGCTAATCAAGTGTCCAGGAGGCACTTGCGGTGTATTTTAAATTGTTTACTTCAGTTTAGTTCCAATAAAATGGACTGTGCCATCATCAGCCCCTGTTACACCTAATGAATTGGTGCTGTGATATTACTTTGTGTTCCAATTAAGTGCTAGATGAGTGTGAGCTAGTGTCACAATTGTGAAATATTTATTATGCATATTAAATTAGAGTGCATTACTAATAGTATTTCATCCATTATGTAGGGATCTCAAGTCCACTTTAAAAGTTTGGGACGTTCACTATCATCAAGGCACTGAAGGGAAACAGAGGGACGGGAAGGAATTGTTTAAATTTATGCAACAAAATCTGAAACTAAATCTAGGTATACTGAGTTCAGACTCCTACTTCAAACACCAAACATATTTCCAAAGTCTAAAAAATTCTAAGCATGCTGTGTGCCAAGGATTAAGCTTGTTGTTAAACTGAGTCATCAGAGTTAGTCTAATAATAATAAAATGTGAAGATAACCCCTGTTATGTGGCAGTATAATGGAAATAAAACTGTAATTAATGTTTCTTTACTATGGTATGATTTAAATAATAGGGAATTCTTGTCTAATCCAACGCCCAGGTACAGTCAGACTCTTGCAATATATGCCAGGTCAGCTACGAACTAAAGAAATGACAAAGTCTTTAGTTCGTGATTGTTAGCTAAAATGTTTTAGTTTAAATACCTACCACTGAGGATAAAGCAAGATATGTCACTTTTGATGGGAGGGGGTTTATATGTTTGCACAAAAACTAACTTGGAAAATCATAATAACTCAATTGTCATTTGGAATTCATGATTTCTTCAAGGGTCTGTGTTTTTAAATCATTAATTAAGTGGTCATTGAAAGGGTAGTGAGAATTGTCTTTGGTTGACATACCAAGTGAAGTGGAACTTCCGCTAAATATTTAGTTAGAATACATGGTCATGCAGAGATGTTAACCTTCTTCTTGTTTCAATATCTTTTCTCAAATAACAGGATTCATCTGTCTGCTGAAGCGTGGCTTTCCCCAAAGATGTAACTGTAAGCATCATATTTAAGGTGAGCAACTGGATGAAAGCAGTGCATATAAGCGTAAAGCAATGTAAGAAGTGTAAAATAAGTCAGATAAGGTGCAGACACAAGTCAGTCTATCACAAAACTTAAAAAACTTTTACTAGAGTATCACTATAGAAATAATTACTGAAAAATATTGGATTGATACAGAATTACCTAAAAATTCAGCCAGTAAAAGTTAAAGAAAATTGTAATCACTGTATATTAAGTATCTCATTTGACCTGGAATAACTATTGCAACAGATGGAAACTGAAGACTGTGGCTACAGTGCTAATGCACTATTAGGCAGAAGTACTTTTCAGTCACAGACTAATTGAGGCATGAGTGTTATTTGCTAGTAGCATTCTCAGTCAGTAGGTATAAAAACAAATGAAGTTTCATTAACTTTAGGCCTATATATAGC
Organism: Tringa tobata; assembly: GCA_033628505.1. NCBI lineage: Eukaryota > Metazoa > Chordata > Aves > Charadriiformes > Scolopacidae > Tringa > Tringa tobata. The sequence continues at coordinate 450,790 of JAHREE010000332.1, read as the reverse complement.
ATATGTTAAATAAGCAGGATATCAGATGTAATTACTAGTGCAAGCATTTTTCAGTATATTTCAAATATGCTTCTGAAGTTCTTGTTGTGCCTCTAGCTGATTGCTGCACCACACTGGTGTGGTCTCACAGGTCTTTGTGAACTTTAGATACCAAACTGAATGGGAAAAATCCTTCGTGAGATAAGCGATAATGCTAAGCTATTGCCACATCTTTGTTCCTTTGAATTTCTTAGTTTCTTGCTCTATGTACTTCTCAATAGCCATTATCTAGACTCATTTTGGGACAAAATGCTGATCCACTGTCAAGGTACAGGTCTCTAAGAAACAATTTTCTTAGCAGTTTGGTTATGTAGAATAACTGAGGTTACAGGATAAGCATCTGCAACTTTTTTATTTCCATGAGCTTCCTGGCAGAGGGTCTCTAAATTGATTGTCTCTGAAGCCAAAGTCAAGAAATGAGCGCAGAAAAGGCTAAGCTACTTAACAGTTTAGTAGCTTTTTAGATGTGAGGCAGGCAAAAGGACATACCTGCTCTCACAATATCAGCCAGATAAGACCTTGATAACACCTGCCCGTCTCCATCTGACTGGATTATTCTGATTTAGAGCTCATATCAGCAGTGGACAAACTTTGTGCTTTTTTTAACGCATTCAGGGAGGAGACCAGAGGCTAGGAGAAACCTCTGAAGCAATTAATAACCTGATTTAAATATGTAGAAAGAGATTGGATCAGCTATGGGATGAGCAAAATCATTGTTTGCTTATGCTGACAAACGAATACAGAAAGTAAGAAATACTGAAAAGATTAGCCCTTTGAGGTGAAGGATGGTGGAAGTAACACATCTGTGGGCCTGCAAAAATGCTTAGATGTCTGTACTTAAGATGGAAACACTGTGCGAAAGGATGGAGCCATCACTCAGGACTTGATATATTTACAGGTGGAACAGAAGTGTCCCAGACAAGTGATTTCTGGGTCTGTGGTGCTGGTCTAAACTGGACCAGAGGGGTAGGGCCTTGTTTGGTGTGTCATACATGAGTGTGTGTGTGTTATAGAATAGAAATTGCTATCCCGCTTACTACATAATTTTTAGAATTTATGTCAAGGACCTCTGTGGTCTGTTCTTGTTGCCACCCACCCAGACTACTCTCTCATGGCACAAATGGAAATACTGAGCTGCACTGTGAAAACAGAAATTATTCTTATTGCTTTGGGTGTATTACAACTGCATTGACGTGTACACTGAATAATCGGGATGTACATTGAGTAACAGGGATGGAGAGATTTCTGTTTCAATCCAAGTATTTAATATCAATTATATACTTCGGGAAGTGGTCACACATTGAAAGTGATGTGTAAATAATGCATTAACTCCTTTTATATCACTCATTGCAGTTCTAAAAATAACATTAAATCACTTCTTAAATCTGCCCAGAACTGGAAGATTTTTCTCAGATTTCAGTATGAATGTGAATTTGTTGCTCTGTTCTGAAGCTCATTTTGAAGTAAATAAATATCCATCCATTAACCTGAATCAGATTTGTTTCTGAACTGCACCTTACCTCCAGAAAATTTTAAGATTCTGCATTTAAATGAAACAATCAACATATGATTTTTATTCTTCCAGCATAACTATTGAGATGTAAATGAGAACTGTCTGTATCTGTGTGTCTGAGTTTCTTTGTTGCATATTCTAATTCATTAGGTTAAAAATAAATGACAGAATTCTGTTTGCTTCAGCATACTGGGCATATTAATTCACCTATTCTATAGCACTTACTGGTAAATAGTAATTACTTTTCAATTGGATAGTAAAATATTCAAGTAGCTTTTAGCTACTAATGATCAGTCTTGAAAAGAGTTGAAACTGTGGTCAGTACAGTATTTTCTTTCTTACCAACAGTTCAAGTGTCATGAGTATGCACTTATATTTATTGAAATTCAGCTTTTCTGAAAGCTGAAAGAAGTGGAAAGACCTGCTATATTTCTGTACCTTTTAAAATACTAGGTCTTTGTTCCTTTGTCCTGGGTATGTGTGACATTTTCTTTTTAAAGCTGAAACATGGGAAGGCAAATGTACTCTGTAGACCCTGTACTCGTCAAAGAACTGTCCTCTTTTTGTTGTTTATTCCGGAAAAGTTGCTTTGAAAGAAATCACTGTTGTGGAACCAATTAGGTTCTTTAAGTGGATCATTTCTCAGTCACTGGAATAATGAATTCCCATTTGCTCAAAGGGTTGCATTCACCCCTTCAGTGGTAAAACAAACAGGAATTCATTGCCACAGCTAGGCAACCAGAATTATTTATGCATTCTTTTCAGAATATTTCTTTTTTTTTATCTTTATTGGAATTCACTATAAAGATTATTGTTTAATGAAGGGGAAGTTCAATTGGAGCCAAACGCAAAGGCACAGGCCTTCTAAGCCAGAGTATATTTTTCAGAAGTGTCTTATTTGTCAGGCTGTTGCAGATTTGCCTTTGGGATGGTTTTTTTTGTGGGTTTTTTGTTAGGTTTTTTTTTTTTATTTGAGGGGTCTGTGTTGTGTTGTTGTGGGTTTGGTTTTTTTTTAGTTAAAATGCAATTAAAACATTTGTTTTCTGGCTTTTGACATTCTTTTAACATTTTCTAGACGGGTAAATATGAAACTCTGTTCTTTGAATCCAGTAAACTTTAAGGTATAATTTAAAGGCGTTCATAGGATGAACCACCACTGTGGTCCTCAAACCTTTCTGCTTTTTCCCATTATAGCTCTGGTAAGAACATAATTGTCTACTATATCTGCTTAGATTTATCAGGAAAAAAACACCTGGTGGCTATGTTGGGGCTAATTGAATCATAATCAGACTTCTTCTGGAAATCAAATTTGTGCCTGGGCTGCATCATCTGTCCATCTGCAGTAGCTATCTAAATGCTAAAATTAAAATGTAATTGTAGTGTTTGCTTCTTTTCAGCTAGTTATTTATACATATCATTTTTGAGTCAGAGTTCAGAGAACACGCAGTTAACAGCAAGATCACTTTATAACATTAGTGTCTTTTGCATCTACCTTGTAGCAGAATATCCCATTAAATTCAGTTGAGTATCTACAGAAAATACAGCAAATTATATTTGTTTTCTAATAAAGGTCAGTTTAATTTTGAAAATCATTAAGAATATATTTCTGTATATGCTTTTGTATAGTTTGATATTGTGTTTCAATCGTTTTGATTTCGGGATTTATTTAGATCATTGTAACAAATCAAGGTCATAAGGGCTTTTGTCCTATTTTTTAGATAGCTTTTTGGGATATGGCTGTCCTTACTATACTATAAATAAATTAGCTAAGAACCAAAATTAGAATGGAAGCATGGTTTATAATTTATAGAACCCATACAGGAAAACTCTTAAACTCTAAATATAATAATATGATTTAAATTTTAAAATTAATTCACATGCAGATTATCTGCCAATAATCTGCAGAAACTAAAGAAGGAAATTAAAGTTAAGGAGCTACAGAAAGAGTGAGTAAGGTTTTAACTCTACTGCTGCTCTTCTTCAAGAAATGATTGCTCCTTTAGCAAACACTTTTAGAAACTAGACACTAGTGGAAAGGATCTTGTACAGATATTCTGCACACTTTGTCATGGGAAAACACAATTCTTTTAAGAGGTTTGTTGGGGTTTTTTTAAGCAAATATTTTAAAATTTTAAAAGCAAATTCCATGTGGCAGGAAAGAGTGAATTTATTTTTGCTTGTTGCCTAGAAGACAGCTTACCTGAGCTTTGATAGTCCAATTACATTTCTCGACCCTAAAGAAAACAGTATTTCCCTCTTGTATTTGATGACACAGAATTTGCTTCCTCTGATTTCTGCCTGTGAGGCTGCGGCAACTGCAGTCTCCTCATTCAGGAGTTTATGTCAGTGACTTGACAAAGTGCACGTGAGATGCTGTCATCCTTTATCGTTTTCCTTCATTGGTTCCAACTCAGTGAACTATTTTACCAAAGTCATTAACAATGTTAATCAATTTCATGTAGTGGAGACCCATTTGCCAATTAGATCTTTTACTTCCTCTGCATTTGTTCCCCATCACTTCTTTATGTCAAATGACCCCTTGCTTTAGAGAGAAGTAATTGTTTTCTCAGTACCTGTTATTCAGCACCAATCAATGAAGGGCTTCTGCCCTGCACTCTTGATGAAGTGTTAGTTTCCTGTAGGAAAAAATGGGTTTGCTTTCCTTTAATGTTTTCAGAATTTATTAGTGGGATTGAACTAGGTTAATAAGAGTATGTTATCAATCTGAACAGTCCTACTACATAACTCCAAAACATAGATGATACTTCTCATAATTTTTACTGATGAGCATAACAACATTTAGATAAAAGCAGTAGTTAGACAAAAATCTGTGAGACTGCTTCTCTGATGAAAGGTTAAAAAAAAAAATGTTTACCCCCCGCCCCCCAGCGTTTGATGGAATAGAGCTGTTCCCCACGTACTCTTGACAACTGTGAATCTCCATGTACATGGGTTTTCAACCTCATTTGTCTTTTGGCCTCTGTTAGCAGTTTTCTTCTGACAGGAAAAAACTATACCAACTGTGAACTTGTGTATACAACCAACGATAAATTTGTAGTCCAAGTCAAGAAACAGGCTTTGTTCTCTAACTTCCACAGATGAAAACTAAGTAGACTGTGTTCATCAAACAAATACGAGATAAATTTCTCTCAGTTGAATTCTTCATTGTTTTTCTCCAGCCATATGACTGGAGAAGTCTCCCTGACTCTAGCAATTCCTTCCATGTCAGTGAGAAAACAAAGCAGAAAAATCCCCATTTGACATTGCACAACACATTGGGCACCTTTGTCATGTCTTCACTATACATATCATAAAATTGCAACAAAAGGAAATTTGTCTGTATGGTTTCTCTTCTTTTCTGACTGTATTTTTTTGTTGTTGCTTGGTGGGAAAATGTTGAAGGGTGGTCAGAAAATCTGCTCACGTGTTTTGTAAATAGTGTAAAACATAGCAGCCATATGACTGCCAGGGATTTTAATGGGACTTGAAAGGCTGAAACAGTCTCCTTCAAACGAGTGTAAAATCAGTTACTGGAGAAAAAAAATCAATTGTTGAGGAACAATCTAATCTACTGCTTACTTTTCAGCAATTTTGATAAACTATATTGTTTTATTAAATTACAGATAAAGATAAAAAGTGATTACTTTGGCATAGTGTTACTATATATGACAAATATTTTTGAAGTCTTTTTTTCTGAATCTTTTTTTTTCTTACTTGGTAGTTTCAATTTTGCTTTACAAGAAAAACTTAATTCTTACAGAAATATGTGTGGCACGGAAAGACCATAGGCACAACATGACGCAGCATGGCTGCAGCTCAGCTGGGCCAGATGCTCATCTGAAAGCAGACCTCGCAGGAAAGATCTGGCTGTGGCCTCCCGGGTACAACAAGGCTCCTGTAAACCCTCTCATGGACTCACAAACCACCATGAGTTTGTATCTTCATTATCCCCCTGAGAACAGTGTCCTCCTCACTGGAAATGGATTTGCATCCTAAAATACATGTTGAAACAGTCAAGAAAGGTGATGGCAATCATTTTGTTTTTCAAGACCATGTACGTAGTTCCAAATATTTGCTTTCTGCTGCATTCATCATTTTGTTCATTCTAATTGCTATGTAAGGTCTTATTTTGTTAATTAGGCATCAAATGTAGTTCACTACAAGAATTTGTTTTCTCTTCTTTCTTAGGCAAATGTGAAATCAAGGAAAGAAAATCATCAGTGCATTTGATCAACATTGGGGTAAGGAATCATATCGATGTATTTTAAATCCCATTTGAGAACAAAGTTACTGGTGACTTCCAACAAGAAGCTGTGGCAAAGTTTTTTGTTAAAATGTTGTGATGAATCTCAAAACTATTCAAAAGCGGGGAGGATGCGTGTGAAAAGCTGATAAACACCGGGATTTAGTATCCCATGGTAACTAGCAACGCGTTTAACAATAGTGGGAGAGCAACTACAACTTTATATAGAATTCAATATGCCCTTTGTAAGCTATAGTCAGGAGCTCTCATTTCCTTTCTGCTATATATAATAAACAAATTTTATTGGTTCATCTTTTATTATAATGTCCATATGGTTTGAAGAAAAATCAATATCTGAATAACAATTACAAAAAAAGATATTCAGGAAGAATTATACAAAGACAGTTAACGTTCACGTTATATTAGTTCATGTCTGTATTTGTATGTAAATTTTTGGAAAAAATGATTTCTCATTTCTTATGAAAATCTTAAGAAACTTCTGCACATTAGTCAAACCACTCTTGTGAAAAGTGAAGCAGTTAGGGAAATTTAGGTACATATCTTATTTAAGAAGGAAAAAGAAAAGAAATTATCAACCAGGAAAATTTGAAAACATTAATCTAAGTGACAATCTAGAATCCACTGTTAGTACTTTGCCTCACTGTGGTTGTCTATGTAGAAGCATTATCAGTTCTTTTTCCCATGCTAAAACTGAAGAGGATTTCCCCCTTTTTTCTTTTTTCTGACATGAAAAAAAGTTTTTGAAATATGAGCTACACAGCAGTAGACTGGTCATGAATACTTCTGACTTCAAAGATCTTCTACATTGAAGACTGTAATGGGTCTTTTCGATTACATCTCAGTTCTCTTACAGTGATTGGTTAGAGAAGAGGGTAAACGAAATTTACAGCCCAGCTGGAGGTTCTTCTTACAGCACTTAATTTGGTATTTTTTATGATTTTCTGTGTGTATTTATAATCTTGTTGGCTTTCTAAAAGCAGAAGTAGGCTATCTAAAAAAGGTGGGGAAAAAGCCTCCAACACAAAAATGTATTGAGTTTATGAGTACTGCCTAGGATATTCATGTCTGAATTTCAAGATAAAACCTATGTACTGCCTAGGATATTCATGTCTGAATTTCAAGATAAAACCTATGTACTAATATATAAAGACCATGCTTAGCTAGAGCACAGGAAAAAAAAAATGGTTTGAAATAACATATTGAGTCCATTTATTATTCAAACGAATATTAGACTTTAAAGGTCTGCTGTGCGAAGTGAAGTAAGTAGCTACCAAATGAGTAAACAACTGTATTCAAGCTTCGTTACACAAATTTGCTGGGAGTTCAGTACAGCCTATTTCTGAAGGATAGGATTGACTCCTTATATTTATTTCTTGACAGAAATGCAATAACTGAAATTATTAATGATGGCTTTCCCTGCATGTGCATGTTCACCAGGAGCACACCTGAATTTGCCAGTGGCAAAACTCAAATTCTTTTGTTGGAATAATTTATGTGCCATCTATTGCCCATCACAGCAAATTACAGTGACAATGAGAATAAAATAAGTCTCAGAAGTGTAAAGATAATTTGGTACAATAATTTAATATGTTTATTTGGACCTTAGTTTCAATTATATTATCAAACAAAAAGGCTGAATGAGTATGAACATTTTTAGAAGATTCCTTTTATCTTTTTTTTTATTTTTTAATGCATGAGTATTAATGTTCCTGTAGAGACCTGACCCAAACTCTACTGAAGTCAATTTAGGCATATTTTTACATATTTTTTTTTTATCCAAGCCCTAAAGAACAAAACTTAGTGAGGGAAAAGCTGTTTTTTGTTTCTCTGAATTGTTTTACTGTACCTCATTTTCATTACTTTCCCTCGTACATGTTTGAATTTTTTAATAATGAAGATTATGGGTCTATTAGGAGTACAATTATATCTGTCACAATGCATTTGCAGACAAGTAAACTGGAGAGGAAATGCAGAGAATAGTTTGTGACTTGATAATGAAATCATGACTTCAGAGCAGAAGACGTGGACTATGAGTTAGATTATTTATAACTTAGTTTACAGTAATTTGCAGCTTTTCAGTGAATTTCAAGAGTCACAAATCAGAACATATAAAATATCTTTCTAGACGGTTGTCATAAAACAAAGTGAATGACATTTCACAGTCCTTTTAACATATTATAGAAAGTCAGTATTTTGGCAGTTTCAGAACATAAGTTTAAAGCCGTTATTTCTATTAGCATATTACATAAAATAGTGTATAAATAGAATTTTATATTTAAAAATAATAGAATAAAAATTTGTGGAGAAGAAAAATATCCTACTGCATATTCAAACAGTAGGAATGAAACTGGGTTTTTTTCAACATAATAAAATAAAAATAATTATTTCATAATTATACAAACAATGCAGACTGTTCTGGAAGAGCTAACAAATCCAGGATACTGTAAGGTCACATTAAAAGAGTACTTCTACTGTGGCAGCAATAAGGTAATGGGAAAATTAGAAAACACTGATATGTGACATATATAAATTAGGCCTAACCCTTTGAAATCTTCTTAATGAGCTAAATTTGTCTTTTGGATAATGGGAGGCTGAGTTTCAGTCAGAATTACAAAACTTGAATAAACACTCTTCTTCTGGAATAAGTGACTTCCTTGCTGGTTTACGGACAAAGGACAAATTTGCTGGAATACGGACAAATCTTACCTTTCTTATTCTTTAAAAGTATTTCTACAGAAGAAGCTGAAGTATTAGCTTTCTATAGTAAAAATCATTAAAAGAACTTAAACATTTTGATTTTAAATACTTGTAATTGTTAAACTGGTGTGTGCTTGATGTTCACTTAAGTCCAATGACAAGTTTTATAGGGAAGGGAATTAAAATGCTTCCTTGTTGGTCCGCACTGTTCAGAAGATTGAAAGGAGTAAGTGGACAAACACTGGGTCTTTGAAAACTGCCTGGGAGCTTGGTCACACTCTTTTCATTGTTGTAGTTGTGTAGTTAAACTCTTGAATTTCTGTGAAGATGTAGATGAAAAGATTTGTTATGGAGACTGCTTAAATGTGGCTCAAAGAAGAAATAGAAAACATGCAACTTGTAATCTTACAAGAAATACATAGAAACAAAGTACTAAAGATATTAAATCACAAACTCTGTATTCCTTTCCTCAAGATCGCATTTGGGAAAAAGAAATTTAAAAAAATTTAAAAGGTAACTGTGGGAGCTGGGTTCCCCCTGTTGAGGTGAAGCTACTGAAACCTGATGGCTGACACTGAACTGACACTTAATTAGGGATTCCTTGCATCTGTGAATTGTAGAAGCCTAGGCTTAGCTTTCAGTTTTCACTGTTATTGTGAAGTCATGCAGCAAATTGGTAGGATAGACTTTAAAAATGTGGTATTTGCTTTGGCAGAGCATTTCCAGATGATTCTAGTCAGTGGTGCCACTGGGTCTGACTGTTACAGGGAATAGATCACCTTTGATACTATTATAGCCTGTTATTTTTAATGGGAAGTAACATAGCTATAAAATTGCTGAGTATATTTTATTATTAATAATGTTTTTTAAAATATGCATTAAACAGTAAAAGGTACCTGTAATTGCCTCTCCATACATGTGATGTAGTTACCACAGGATAGAAAGAATATCATAAATTGGACTTGACTTACAGCAACATAAAGATCACATCATTATCTGCACCAATGTTTTATGAGAAAGTAATCTGTACGTTACAGGTGATGAGGAATGATTTAGTGTTCAGTACTGGACGTGTCTCTTTGCATCACCTTTCCAGCACGCAACATCACTATACATCCAAAGCTTTTCTTCATTTCTTTTCTTCAGTAATCTTGCAGAAATGTCAAAATTCATACCACAAAACAACCTGTGCGGAATATATCCCATAGCCTTTGGATAACATGGAAGTATTGCAATATGGTCTTCAAGTGTTACAGAAATTGTTATGAAAGCTCATACAGCATTAATTCCACCTGGCTTCCCTGTAGATGTGAGGTATGCATATACCCATTTCCAAGGATGTCTTCCAGGACTGACATTCCCTAATTTGAGCAGAGCATGAGCCTTTTGACAGGGCAGTGAAGGAAAGCATCTTCCTTCAGTGAAAACATCTACATACGGACCAGGAGGACATAATCATATCCTAGAAACTGATCTTTGCGCATGCCCAGTTTTGCTCATACCGAGGTTTATTTGCTTCAGCCTCCGTAGGTGGCATTACTGACTACAGTCAAACTATTCAGAAGAAAGTGCCACACACGTACAACACTTTGCATATTGAAGTGATCATAAAGCTCACACACATGCTGTGGTGCAGGAGGCTATAAAAATGTTAGTGTTCCAGGGTTACACATCCTTTGGACAACGAATGTGTAGTCCCCAAACTGTGTTCTTAAACAATAAAGATTAGGAGGTAGGCGTCCTCTCTTAAAAAAGCATTCTCCTTCAGCTTTCTTTTCTACCACTTCTTCTTCCACATGGTGCTTCAATTCTAAGTCCAAGGCAGAGACAGCCTTCAGATGTGTTCCAGTTTCCTGAAAACGCTCCATATCATAGGAAATATAAACCTGCTCTGCAACTTGATTTTTGATCACAGGCTGCAAACACTCTTGGTAGTTTATGTTGTAAATCTACTCATAACACAGTCAGTACTTCCAGCTTTTAAAATAGTGATGCTTTTCCATGTAGGCCTTTCAAATCTTGCATGAAATCATAGCCAATCAATTTATTCTTTAATAGCCAGGGCCTATTTGTACATCTCATATTTATACGTATATGTGGTGGTGTTTCCTGGTGGTAAGGATGGGGGTGGCCACTCAGAGGGCACTGTGCCATGGCTGGGGTGCTGACAAGTTGGGGATCAGACCTTGTTTTCCTGACCTATGAATATCACAAATTTTGTTTTCATTATGCTGCACCAAATGCAAAGACATCTTTTTTCACTGTTCATCCAGCTTCTGAATTGGCTCTTCCTTACTCGTCTAGTGACAGTTGCTATGCTGGGTACAGATAAGGAAAAAACCCACAATACTGTTACTGTAATAATAAATCTAAGACCCAAAATCCAATCTTCACTCTTGCATGGTATTTTATGATATTGCCTGTCTCCTTGATGAATAAGCCACCAGAGGTCTCAAAAGAATAGTATGTTTCAGACTTTTTTTTTTTTTCCCTCACAGAACCCTAGATTTTCAAAATATGCTGAAATAAAACTTATATTCATCTTCTGGAAAGATACTTCTTTTTAACTAATGTTGCCAATTAGCTGAAGCCATAATGTAAGAGGCAACAGGACATTAAAGATTAATAGAGACGTATTTCTGAGGGGGAACAGAATAAAAAAAAATCACATTTGAATAACTTCTGTGAACTTAATTCCAGATTTTTAGCTTTTTCCCTGGGCATATTAAAAAGAGGTTTCTGTCATGTTGGCAGTCACATGTAAAAACCAAGTGGGTTTTATAGTTCTTACTAAGCTTCTATTACAGTTCCAGTGTTAAATCGTATATTATCAGCAGGTTTCGCCTACAGTTTCTGAGACAAATCTTAACAGGGACTCTTGATGCCAATGCATGAGACATTATCTAAAGGCTTACACAAAGCAACTGGGAAATCAGTATTTTGCAACAGGCATTTAGTATTTGCTGAGGGGGGATCTGATCAACGCCTATGAATACTTCAAGGGAGGGTGTCAAGAGGATGGGGCTGGGCTTTTTTTCAGTGGTGCCCAGGGACAGGACAAGAAGAAATGGGCATAAAATTGAATATAAGCAGTTCTACCTAAACATGAGGAGGAACGTCTTTCCTTTGAGGGTGGCAGAGCCCTGGCAGAGGCTGCCCAGGGAGGTGGTAGAGTTTTCTTCTCTGGAGACATTCAAACCTGCCTGGACATGTTCCTGTGCGACCTGCTTTGGCCAGGGGGTTGCACTAGATGATCTCCAGGGGTCCCTTCCAACCCCATATCATTTTGCAATTCTGTGATGAAGTCAAGGTTATAGATGTTAGAGGTTATCTACAGATAATCTAAACCTCACCTAAACCTGGTGGGGTTTATAACTGAGTGAGAAAAGTCAAGTACATCTACTAAGAAGTAATAAAAATCTTAAAGCCAACTGATTTGTACCCAAGCAATTTATCTAAATTGCCATGGAATACTTCCAAAGTAAGTGTGTTACCTTCTGCAAAACAGAAAACTGAATTGCTTCAAATACTTTAAACCATTCAAAAAAAAAAAATCGCTGAAGATTGAAAGGATGTTGCTTTATCTCTGAATTGCCATAATGGCCACAAAATTTACTCAGGAAGCAGACAACATACTTCTGATAACCTTTCTAAACTATTTAAGATTGAATCAAGTGTTTGAAACACCACAACCTGTATTATGGTATCACCAATAAAAGGAATGAGGAGGAGGGGTGGCTGTTATAAAGCTGTTGAACATCATCTGTGTGAACTACTGATCTGAGCTGTTTGCTCCAGCAGATAATAAACTGTCTGCGTACTGGTAAGTCTTGGCATATTCTCTTTTCATTCTGCAGGATGGTACTATCTTTTCTACTGACAGGTTAGAAGTACAAAGTATATGTCAAAATGTAGCAGTTCCAAAGCAGGTGCTGTGATGCTTTTTGCCTGCAGAAGACATAAGCAGTTTAATGCTGCTATCTTGAAAATATGCAGGATGGCTTTTACCCCGCCAGGCTGACTAGCAGCTGTACATTGTAAACACAGCACCAGACAGCCCCAGCGTAACCGCAGGCTGCCTGCTTGTGCTGGGGGGATACTTGCTGGCGAGCTGACCAGATTTTTCTGATATGGCAGCATTTGAGAACATCATCCAGCTCCAGTAAAATTATTTTAGAATTCAAGCAGTTGCAGCCAATAAACCTTTTCGTGAGAGTAATAATAGTAAAATTCTTGAAACCTAGGTGAAAAATAGAAAGGGATTAAGATAATCAAGATTTTTTTTCCCTCCAGCCAGTTTAGCAGCTGAGTTATTCGTAGATGTGCCAGTTGGACTATTCAAATGTCTGATATATGTAACTTTTATAAAAAAATCTGGATGTTTAACCTAGAATATAGCCATAAAGAAATTATATCAGTCTTGAAGAGAGTAGCAGGTCAAAAAAGCCCTGAGAGGATTTGGAATAGTAGGGAATTACGTTTTGAGCAGTGCTGAACACTGTACATGCTCTTAGTCATTATCAGCGCAAAGTTATTTAGCACAGGTGTTTATGTAATTGTGATACATTACAAAAGTTATCAGTGATCGATAAGCATCTGTATGGGAACACCCAGCCAAACCGGTTTCAGAGCACAATAGGTGAGATGCAAGGAGTTGTCATCCAACTGGGCTTCATCTCCACCTCGCCTCGTCTATACAGAGATAACCTGGGGGGAGCTGCACAAAACGGCTCAGCCCGGGGTTGTCTCAAGATTGCATCACAGTAAGAACCCAACCCGAATGGAGCCTTAACTCCTTTAACAAGCAAAATGATCTGAGGCCCATCTTAACCACTATTCCCTCGACTTTGAGTGCTACACATCACAAAATTAGCAACAGAAACTTAGGAGCCATCACAGCACCAGAGACAAATATCCCAGACAGTGTAATCCACTCAGGCATTATCCTGCACCCCACCGAATCAGGAAATGGGGAATCTTCCAACGATGCAGCTGGCCTGTAGGAGATCCGTCCCCCTCCTTGTCCAGGACGCTGTACAGGGTAACTTCCCAGGGATTGAGCGACCTTACCTGAGAGACAGGGGAAGTGATTAAGAAATGTATGTATGGTATATGGCATGCTATTAAGATCGTGCACTCTTTTAAGCTATTAATATCTAGTGGGCTTGTGGTTTGTGTTGTTACTTTTCAGGACCACTTGTAGGTTGTAATAGTGTATTCAGAGAATTGCTTTTAAATTGCAATAGTGTAATTGCCATTGTACACATAGAACCTGCAGTAGTGGCATATTGGACTTGTGAGTGAAGTCCAAATAAATTATTAATTTGAACCTCTTAGTGAAGTCCTTTTTCCCTTTCGTCACAGCATCAAACATTTCTGCTTTTATGTTTGAATACTCTGCTTTCACTATACACGGCTGTGGTATGAAGTATGTACTATAACGTACCCGTGTATGGAGACCTGGTGATGGGTTTTCACGGCACATATTTCCTCATTTCTTTGGTTGCTGCATTACTGGATTTTGTAAGAGACAATTTAGTATACAAAACGCTTCATGGATTTTTACACACTGAGTTTGAGCCAAGATGTTCCTCAGGCTATTGCAGTGTTAGCAATGTTCCCTAAATGTGGCTTTACAAACATGCAGATGAAAACAATACAGATGTAAATGAGTGAAAATCTTGTAATTCTAATTCCATAATACTTTAATCACTCAATTCAGATGCTTGTGGTACATTAAAAAATACAAAAGAAGTGCAATTTTTTCCAAATATATATTATTCCAAAAAGTCTTTCAGGCTTTTGGGCACACCAGTTATGATCTATTTTATGAAAATATCCGAAAAAATCTTACCTTAGTAAAAAGCCATGAACTGGCTGATTAAAACCTACTATTACATGTTGGTGATAAGCAATACAGAGAATGTGTTCCAGTGAAATGGTTGCATATATAGCTGGCACAGCTGAGGGTGATAGGAATGGCTGAGTTTAGTGCCAGAGGTCCTGTGCTGACATCAAATATATGGTATTTTCCATAGCTCAGTGAGTAGGACCTATACTGAGCAAGAGGATCTTAGTTCTGTCTTAACAGTCACCATAATGATATATTTATTCACAAACATAAAGTTGGGAATACATGTCTGTTTATCATACGCTTAACTACCCAAAGCAAAAAAGCCGAGGTGCTGAACGCTTTTCATTACTACAGCAGAACTCTGCTCTACCATTTATAAGTGGCACGGAGTTGAATTTTGATAGGCTTTGTTTTGTTGGCACAAACTGCAGGCTGTATAAATCCCAATGGCCTCAAAATCCTTCATTAATCACAAGCATTAGAATAGTTCATTTTCATATAGAATATTTGTTTTGTGGGAAAGATCCTTCGGCTCTTCAGTGGTTATGTTCTTGTTTTTTCCAGCTAATGATGAAACGTTACTGGAAAGGCAAGTTAATTAGCTTTAGCTGTCTGCTGTAAGAGAAGAAATTTAACCTTTAATATTAATTATGTTGATTTTCTAGAAATGCCTTTTAAGAGCTATCCAGAAGAAGAAGAGAAAACCGAGTTGCTAATGGTGTCTACTCGGGTGCTCACCCAGGTAAGGGGAGAACTCTATACGCTGTCACACTGTGTTTCTCCACTACAGTCCTTTTGAAGCCATGCTACTGGAGGGCAGATTTCAATGCACCAGTAAAAAGTATTGCTTTCCCCTGCAAAAGGTGGACTGTGTGAGAGTATTCACCAAACCTGATGAGCATTTTTCAGTTCACAGACTCTGCTCCAGAACTTTTTCCTGTTTTATTTTAACTAAAGATTTTTAGATCAGATTTTTTAACTGATCATTTCGGTTGCAGCAAAATTTTCATACTGGGTTCTCTCTGTTCTTAACTGATTTCTGCTCATGATACTTAGACTTGCTGATGTATGACACTGCAAAAATACAGCCAAATTAGGTACCTGAGTTATCTGGGTATTCCTCTTAATAAATATTAGCATGAATATTTTCAACAATTTTCCATAAACGTTCTTACAAACAAATAATTACATTCTCAAATTCTTTTAAAAACTCATGGAAGAGCGACAAATACGCTATTATTGAAATTACTCTTCTTCAAATCAATGTTCCTGAGTATATTTTCTGGAGTTGGCCCAGCTGGGTTGTCAATCTATGTTCATTTATTTTTCTTGCAGTTCTGAACTTTAAAGATAATTGTTTCAAAGATATGATTGTGATGAGTGTAGTAAGCATAAATCACAGGAAGAAAAATCAGTGGTATGAAGCTAGACTATTTATTTACACAAAATGTAAATAAATTGAAGCCTGATATAGCTATCAGAAATACAGATACGGAAAAGATTAGCAAGATGAGGTGGATGTCCCAAAGAAACAAAGTATCTTTAAGAAAACTGTAGCAAATATATTGTTTAATTACCAGTTACAGGAGAGGAAAGACAAGTAAGTTATTTATTAACCTCCACTGTCAAGCTCTAGGCAAGAACAGTATATTGAGCAGTCATAATTTCCTCTGCTGCCACAGCAATAGGGAAGTAATAAGGGGTGAAATTGGCTTCATTTTAGATTGGGAATAACAATTTGCAGCTCCAGTGTTCATTTGTGAATTTACAGAATGGTCATCCTCTGGTAGAAGAGAGAGAACCACTTTCTCTCTGGCAAAAAAGACCTAGATTTATGATGTTGAACAGAGTCAGGTGGATTAAGAGCCAATATAAACTACTTAGAAGTAGTTTAGAGAAGTGGATACTTAGAAGTACACCACTTACCAGCCTCAAACTCTCCCAGTTGTTTTTGTTTCTTAAATACTCAACAAAATACTAGCTAGTATTAGCTATTACTTTGCTTGGGAAGACATTATAAGATTTAGTATTAATGGTGCTATTACAACAATTAATACATAAAGACATACGTAGACTTTAAAGTCCAGACACTTAATGTATTCATTATGTATGGCTGCAGTCCTGACCTTAATTTCTATCTGAAATTCACTCTCATGCCACATTCCCTTGTCCACTTCTTGTTCCATCGATACTATTGTTCTTTAGTTTTTACACTGCTAATGTATCTACAGGGAAGAAAACATATCCTCATCCTTACCTTTACTTTGTTTTGTTTTTCACTGAAAGGAAAGGTAGTAGATTTTTCTCATCTCTCGGGTTGGACGGGACCTTAAAGATCCTTGAGTTCCAACCTCCCTGCCATGGGCCGGGACACCTCCCACTAGAGCAGGTTGCTCAAAGTCCCAGTCAGCCTGGTCTTGAACACTTCCAGGGATGAGGCATCTACAGCTATTCTGGGCAACCTGTTCCGGTGCCTCACTGCCCTCACACTGAAATTATTTCCTCTGAACAGGCTTTTTTATCTGACTAAGCTGGAGTTGCTTGCACTAAGCCATTCAGGATGTGGGATCTGATAGCTGAATCCAGTGCATGACTCTTCTGTTTTCTCTGTTGTCAATTCCTTGCACATCAGAGAAGAAAATGAGAGTAAAGAAGGAGAAAAGAGCTTATTCTGCTTTTAGGATGAGATTTTTATATCAAAGTTCTACTTTTCCAGTGCACATAGGGTCGGTCTGTGGGATGAGATTGTTAAATTCTAAGGAACACTATTGTCTGTTGAATATGTCTTTCATAGTATTTCAAAACTAAATAAATGATCAGGGAAATGAAAGAAGAGAAAGGAGACTTTTGAATAAAGCAGTAAATGCCCAGGAATTGGTTTCTCTCCGTGACTGTGCTATAAGATTGTATAAGAGGGTAAGAAACTCAGCTGTTTTGGAGGTAGTGAGTAATTGTGTCTTCCCATTCTTTAAGTGCTGAACTGAATGTTCTGAGATTTAACAGTTTCATAGAGGATCAACTTTTCCCATTAAGGATATCTGAAGGACATTTCAAAATCTCATTGCTTGAGTGGGTACCTGCATGTAATGTTCTTAGAATACTTTCCTTAAGATGGATAGCACTTGGGATTCAACTAGGACCTTTTAGCTTTTTGTAGGGAAAAAAAAATGCTGCCTTAATTATTTCTATTGTAATCTAGTAATTGTGTTTTCTCGGCACATGGAAGGATTAACGTCCTGTTAACAGGATTAATATTCCTGTTTCTTTTGTATACTTTCCCCCACATCTAATACCTTTTGGATACTTTAAAAAGACAGTTCACAAAGTCATGGTTAATCAAACTATAGCCTTGAAAAAAAGTAGAGTAAGTGCTTTTATTTTTCTTGTACTCTTTTCTCTGCACATTTTCAGTGTTCGGAACCAAACCCAAAGATTATGTTATATGCTTAACTGTGATACCACAAATGTTAATATGGATTTAAAATTAACAGGCTTTCTTGGTTTTTTAATGATTTTTTTTTCTTCATAACTATAAATAATATATAAAGCTTTAAATACATACTGTGAAAGTGAACTGATGTATCAAAATTTTGGTCAATATGTAACAGAGGCTAAGGTGGGCGGAATTTCTGTGGAATTGGTAGACATTCTAGTATTAAATGTAACAGGACAGGGGCCCTAACTCTATATTAAGGTTATCCTGAACATTGAGACTGACTTCTTGCTCTTACAGATACCTCAGCAGTGGTGCAAACTGTTAAGTGGTGTACCACTCAGCCACCTCCCTCAGCCCAGCGCCCATGATCTCTGCCCAGGCTGAGAGGGGTGGCTGCCACCTACCCATCTGCAGGTTCAACCAGTAATGAAGCCATGCACGTGTTTCAGAGACACACGGACCTCTCAGGCACTGGCATGGCCCTTCTTTCCTGCTGGCTCAGATCCCAGACCCCCCTACTCGCTGGCTAGTCCAGCTTGATGCTTGCAAGCAAAACAGAAACTCATCCCTCATGTACTCATTTGCAAGTCCCCTGGGTACCAGCACAGATCCCTCCACCCAATTGAGAACCCTGCCTGGACCCAAGGATCCCCTACTTGCCAGCTAGGTGAGGTTGAAATTTGCGGTCTTGCTCCAGCCATTGGTGCTGAGCCCCTCACTCACCTCACTTGTGTTGGTCTCCCCAGCATCTGGTTTTGGGGACACACACCGTTGCTGTCCCTGTGGCTGGAGGTTGAAAACCCTAACTAGCTCCAGTAGCTGCACTGGAACCCCCAGTGGCTGTCAGCAGAGGTCATGGGCACCTGCAGCCCTGCTCTGACTCCACTAGCTGGCACCTGGGCCCTGCAACATGCACACACTGGGTAGAGAGGGAGACACGTAGAGCGTTAAGAAAGGATTTAAAAAGAAGATCCAGGATGACAGGACAGACTGTGGTGATGAGGTGTAGGCCTGAGCCAGACAAGCGGACTGACCAGCCCCATTTTATGCCTAACTGGTCCCCGTTATACCCCTTTCTGCCTGCCCACCTTGTTCCTCACAGCTCCCCTTCCCCTGGGTCTATCCATTCCTGCACCCCTCCCAGCCCATGACCGGGTCCCCCTCATTCACAATTGCACAATTGCAGTGTCAAAGTCCAGGCTCATCTCCCTGGAAGTGGTGCCTTGTAATTTCCCAACAATTAGCCTGAGTGGTGAACTCTGTTTCTTGCCATTGTTCTCCATGCTTGTTTTGTCAGCTCTGTATCTTTGTACATTTTGTCTCTAGTTTCTACCTTTTTCCCTTAGTTTCTTAATATACAGTGTCTGCAAGCAGATAACCTCGCTGGAACAAACACTCTCACATGCCCTTATCAATTACTGCGAGTGGCCAGGTTTGGTTCTCACCACTGCCTCCCTTATCATTTGTCCATCAGGTTTGTGTCCTTGTATGTTCCTGTTTATGGCTTCCTACTATTTTAGTTCCCTTTTTGCATTGAAAAAGGTCCTTGAGCAAATATCCTTAAAGGAGCAGGCACTCTCACATACCCTTACACTAACAGCTTCAGTTGTGCTTTATTTCATGTTGTTATGGAAACAACATGAGTATAAGGCCTTCAGCATGAAACAAAGCTTGGATACCAGTACAGGGAAAAAAAAAATCACGTTTATAACTATGCATTTCTAGCATTTCATATAGAATGTGACCAATCCTGTCATGGTAACTGGAAAAATATTTCCAAGTCGTGCTGGCAATGAGGATTTGCTTCCAACTTGCATTTCAACTGAAGTTTAGAAAATATTTGGCAGTCAATGGTCATTTTCAAAGCACTCTTCCTGTGATCTTTTTGATTCCACTGTTAATCCACTGGAACAGGCTGCCCAGGGAGGTTCTGGAGTCCCCTTCTCTGGAGATCTTCAAGCCCTGCCTGGATACAGTCCTGAGTGATGTGCTCTGGGCAACCCTGCTTTGGGAAGGGAGTTGGTCTAGATGGTCTCTAGAGGTCCCTTCCAACTCTGACAATTCCGTGATTCCATGATCATGCTGAACAATTTCTTCCTTAATTTTTCTGATATTCAGTAAATCTCATTTAATTATATTAATAATGGCACATGGGAAAAGGGCCTGGAAAACATCGTATGAAGAGAGGCTGAAGGAGCTGGGACTGTTTGGTATGAGGAAGAGGAGGCTGAGGGGAGACCTCATCACTCTCTACAACTACTTGAAAGGACACTGTAGAGAGGTTGGTGCTGGTCTCTTCTCACAGGTAATTAATGACAGAACGAGAGGGAATGGCTTCAAGCTCCAACAGGGTAGGTTTAGACTGAACATTAGGAAGGAGTTCTTCACGGAAAGGGTGGTCGGGCATTGGAATAGGCTGCCCAGGGAGGGGGTTGAGTCACCATCCCTGGATGTGTTTAAGAGACGATTAGATGTGGTACTGAGGGATATGGTGTGGGGAGGACTTTGTAGAGTAGGGTAGATGGTTGGACTCAATGATCCCAAGGGTCTCTTCCAACCCAGACGATTCTATGAAAGAAAAAAAGAAAAGGCCTCTTGGTGTAAAAGCACAAGACCTGACCACAAGAACTTCCTTTCTTCTGGTATTTTAGGCATTTTAAGATCTTAGAAGCAATCAACTGTTGTTGGCTGATTTAATCAAATGCAGAGCTCTTAAAGCATCCCAGGTGCCGGTTAAATAATTTTAGGATATGAACAGCCAAGCTAAAGCAATCTCCACTCTGGTACTAAATGATGTACTTGCTGGCAAAACACAGGACTGTCTTTAAAACATTTGGTGTTGCTAGCTGAATATAAATATAGAGGGGATAACACCCCTGAAAGACTAAACAGCTCAGCAAAACAAAACCAAACAAAACCAAACCCCAACTCATTCCTGGAAACAGACTAAAAATATTTACTTTTCTGTTATAATGTAATATAGCTATATGTGTTTGTGTGTGTGATCTTGCATTCCTTTGAAAGTGCAATTGACCACCTCATGACCCCATTTTTATTCCAGATCTGCAGTTCATACCATTCTGAGTTTTTCGGGCTGAAATGGACGTTCTGTTAATAATGTACATCACAAATAGAAAGCACATATCAAAGCCGCTACAAGAAGAGACATTTCTGAAGTTCAAGTCATAACAGCTTTTGAACAGGTAACCAGCTATAATGTACATAAGTAAATTCTTAGCAAGAAGAGTTAAATATGCTCCACTAAATCATGTATTTATATTGGCATAATTATATTTTTCTACACAATCACTGTATTATAAGTTCTTATTGTCTATATTTTACCCATTGGTAGGCATTGTTTGTAAGATAAACAGCTGATTTGATAACACATCCCACCTACTGTGAATTTACCACAACATAGTTTGCAAATGTATCCCCCACTACCTTCTAATTCAGAAACTAAAACTGCTTGAAAGTACTAACTACTTTCATAATAATTCGTCTCTTTTATACTTATTTGCTTAGTCAAATTAGTGAAATATCACCTACTACTCATCTACATAAATATTAGCAGAAACTTTTTTGACGTATTAACATCCTGTAAATGGAAACAGACTATCAGAAAAAGAAATTCTTCCATTTCTGGAAAATCTTCTGTTCCCGAAAGCCATCTGTTTTTTCCCAATTACATCATTTGGACTAATACTGGAGAAAAAGTTACATGCAAATAATAGAAGATACCATTTTTCTCCACAAATCTTTTTTAATTAGTTCAGATACAGTCATGGGGTTATATATGTGGTAAATGAAGAAGATATAAGTAAAAAACAAGCATTGTTGCTTTCTTTTCCTGTGAAAAAGGAAAGCTGTGTTTTCAATATCAAAGAAAATCGGAAAGATTTAGCAAGTATGTTGCTTGAAAAATATCTGTGGATGTTGACTGAAAAGCCATAGATTGAAAGATAATGTTGATGACAGTTATAGAGGCTTTTTGGAGAATGTAAAAGCTCAACAAAAATCTTCACCTGTTTCAATTAAAGAAAAACATTTTTGCACCCCCCAGAGATAGAAATCTTCTGGTGGCTATGCCTTCTGGCATCTCAGAAAGAAGTAATTTTTAGTTAAAAAAGACTTGGCTTTGACAACATATGTTTTAGGCAGGCCTTGCTTTATGCTTGATGTTGATAGAGGATTTTCAGTATTACACTTGATGGATTTTTCTACAAATAAATTCTAAAGGATTAGACTTGCTTTATTGCAAATCTACTTTCTGAGGCAAGCAGTAATCTAGAGATATGTCGTTTATACTATTACAGACTTACATTTCTAGTGAAATGAATGATGCTACTTTCTTAGATGATTTGTTTTGACACTAGAACAATGTGTTTTAAAAGAGGAACATTGTCAATACTATTGGTCAAAAGGGCTAGCAACACAGTTCTTATTTACTTACTTACTTACTTCAAACTCCTCACTAAAGTAGAACAGATATGGATTTGCTAAGTGAAACACACAAGAGTTATTCTACGTTGACTCTGAAAGTCTGATCCAGAAGAGAGAAGAAACCAGCAGTGTGAAAAACTTTAGCACACGCAGTGCTTTTCATCTTTCTAGTCCATTGAGTTATCACCAAGAGTGACTTAGAAGCATAAGTAATAAATTGATAATGTAAGCTTTATCATTCCTAACTTGAAATACTTCATTTATGGAGGAATTTCAGTTTGTTTCATGTGCTATGTTGAGCTGCCTTGAATAACTTTCATGCCCCCCAGAGTTACCTCATTAGATTTCAAAAATCCTCTGATGTGCTGAAAAGGATTTGTGCAGCCAGGACTCTTACCTGCTCTCCATTCTTTATAGATAACTTCTGGAGAAAGTGTAGTCGTAAAAGAAATTTGAGGAGGAAATAAGACCTATCTGTGAAGTAGTTAACTGACCAAATATTCAAGAAACAGAGCATTATCTGACTTCCATTTAGACTTCTTGACCGCTGGCATATATCACTGTTTATACCAATTAATCTCTGATTTATGTATCCAGCACAATATACATTTTTATCATCAAGATATTCAAAGGAAATGAGAGGCAGTGATTTCCCTCTGATGATTTGTAGATAAAAGCCCCTTGATCTCTGTACGTTGTGCCATTCTCTTTAGCTTCTGGGTATGAATGTCGTATGTTCCCTCTGACTCAGCTACAGGAAAAAAAAATCATCCCATCTTTTAGACTTTGACTCCTAAGGAGGTGTGTTTCATTGAGCCACTGTGTGGTCTCAGCTTTGTTCACACATTTCATTGCAATTATACAATCTGTGTATTTTGTTAATAGATTTCATTGGTTAGCAAGAGCAGCAGCTGTAATAGAAATAGTTCTCAAATCTATACAAGGAAAAATACTGCTGCCTAATTGTTAGCAGAGTAGAAGGCTCAGGAAAGTCAGTGAATAACAGCAGAGTTGTGAAGGCTTCCCATGAAATTAGTTTATTGACTCATGTCATTAGATTTTTTCTATGAAGGATTTCCAGACAGAAGTCATGTTGTGAAGCAAAACTCACAGCCTTCACAGATGTTGAAAATATTTGCAACACTGCTTTCTAATCTCAGTAAAATGACTTCCTTTTAAAATTACTTTTCCTTTTGGTCATTTTTAATTTCATGGAGTCATTATTAGGAGCCCGCTAGTTTTGGTACTGGAGTTCCTATTAAAACTAATGGTTTTATTTTTAATGAGTTAACTACAGGTATCTAAATTTTTTAGTGCATACGCTATAGCAGAAATTAACCTAAATCTGATTATCTCCCCACACCTTGGCAGAGGAGCTCCGCAAATGCATGGATATTTTTCTGGCACTGTTCTGGGCAACAATTCTTAATTGTGTGTTTCTTACATTCCTGCTGTAGAATATTAAAAGAATTTTTAAAATATACTGCACTTTTTGAGAGAAAGAGAGTAATAATTGAACTAAGAAACAACACATATAATTAGGAAAAAATCAAATTCATCACAGAAAAAATGCAAGTATAGAAAAGCCAGAATGTCTTTCATTACATGAAATTAAGAGTAATCGTATTTTTAATCATAAATCATTATTGTGTGACTTCTAAGAGACACTATGCTATTCATACTTGTCATTGACCCATAATAAAAGTGCCAGTAACCACTGGGTACTTGTCTTTGCGTTAGTTTGGTCTTCTACAGAAGAAAAAATACTTCTCTCTTTGTTCTCTTTATTTTTTATTTTTTTTTAAATAGCAGTATAACTTTTTGTAATAGGACAGGGTAACTGCTTTAACCCATATTACCATTTATTGTAAATAAGATATTTATCATTGTAATAGCCAGATCAGAATGTAATAACTCTCTGTATCACTGTTAAAGATTGCTTTAATTAATTAGCAGAATTTTGTTGTGGTAGAGGAAAGAACTATAAATTCTCTTTTAAAAAAATTAAGTCCATATTTTTCTTCTTTTAAGTCTACCATATAATCATACAGATGGTAAACTAGTATGAACCAGTCATATAAAGTTGATCCAATGTAGCTTTTGCTCAGTATTTTGTTTCATGAAGGTAAGCACAGTAAATAATTTACTTGTAAGGGATTTGGGTTATCATGGACTACTTCCAGTCCCCCAAAAAAGTAATTTTACAATGAGCCCAATTCCTCTTAGCTGTGTTGAACTGTAGTCACATCTGGCTGAGAAGAAGGTAAGAAATTCAGAAATATCTGTGTATGTCCATGGCTGATTCAACAACCTGGTGATTTCACAACTGCTGCATATTTATTACCGACAGGCAGGCTGTGCTATCAAGGCAGTCCAGATATGCAGCATGGCTTAATATTTCTAAAACTGTGGGAGTAATCTTTCCTTTACAGTGCAGTGTGTCTTTTGGCCTAAAGGTATAGTAACCATGTCACTGTGAGATACGTAACAGTTCATCAGTGGGAATTTCACTTCTGCTGTCATTCAGATTTGCAGCAATGGGGAGACGATAATATTTTATCACAATGCTCTTTTTATTTTATTCCTTTCGGCAACATAAAGTGACAACTTGAACTGAATTACTAGATTAATAAATTATATTAATAAGACATGATATAGTAAAGCAGTCAATCACTTACCAGTCTGGAGGGAGCTTAAAAACAGAAGATTGCTTGCAGTTCTCAAACCGTATACTTCTCAGAGAAGATCTCTGTCCTCCTATTTTAGAGCCAGGCACAGATGCACATCCCAAGTAGGAAAAGACACAACAAACTTAACGAACTCCTTAAGTCGTTGCAACTGTTTTCATCAAGTTCAAAGGAGCTTAAAAGTCAATTTCTAGCTAGTTGCTACAAAAAGCTAAAATCTAGTTCTGTTGCTCAGTTCTGAAATGATTCCATTCATTAGAGGAATAATGCATCATCATACCTCATTATATCAAAGACAAATCATTTGTTCTATAAAAGAAAAAATTGTTTACAGAACTTCATACAATTTTTCATTGTTTTATCTCTCTATGTAACATGAAATATATCAGTACAAAGCTATCTGATTTCAGCTACGCTTCCTGTTCTTCTCTAAAATGAAGGCAAAAATACATGATTGAAAATTATAGTAATGTGTTGATGTAGTGAAAAGTCAGTTACTGCAGAGGATATGTAGCACATCTTGTCATCTACTTTTCCTTCAGCTTAATATTGTACTGGTCAAGTAATCGATGCATGAAACTTACCCAGCTCCTTAAAAATTATGAACCTCAGGAACTTTCAAATAGTCATGCAGAAAAAAAAAAAAAGAAAAAAAGTCTTTGCCTCAAAACGGTTTTACCCCAACATAAATTGAAAGACTTTGTTCTGCCTTTTGGTATATACTTTACGGTAGTGACTTCAATACCTTCCAATAAATACGTGTTCTAGAATTGCTAGGAAGACCCTGGGTTCCTCAACTTTGTTGTTTGCTGGTCCTGGAGATAAATTGAAAGGCTTTGTGAAGAATCTAAGACCAGGGTGGAGTGCACTAACTGCAAAATAATCCTGTAGTTTGTGCCACTGTTAAACTAAAAATCGGATTAAGGAAACATAAAAGCTGTCTCTCACAGCTGCACTCAGCAAATTCTGATAGACTGGGACCAAAATAGAGACAATAACCAGGAGGTCTAATCTGAAATTTTACATATATATTTGAATAACTATTTCTATCTGACAAGAATTTCACACCCATCTGATAAGATTTCTCTCAGTTGAAAGTAATTTCTTAATGCTGAGTATTTGCTGTCACCTTTTCCTTACATTTTTGAAGGACTTTTCAATGTAAGTACTTTCACCATGCTACAAAATCTTTGTAGTTTGCAGAGCTTGAAACCAAAGCCTTAACTACATTATACATATATTAAACTCACTTTATATTGAGTGGTAATGTAGTGTGAGACATCTGCGATTTGCCATAAACTTAGGAAGAAACATTTTTGTCCTGGACTTACTCCCCAGGGAACTCTTCTGACCTTGCTTGTCGACAGAAGGTTTGTAGCAAGATGCAAATGAATGTAAATTGTTAAGGTTTTGCTACGCAGCATCAGGCAGTGCAGTGGTCTTGTGTATGTTGTAACGCTCTGAAAAACCCTAACACCAGCTATCATTTGCATTCTTTAATCTTAGATTCAGAATTTACTGCCTCCCGTCTGTGAAATACAGCTCCAGCTACTGTATATGGGAGAAACATGCCAGTGGTAATTAATGACATGCTGTTTAATAAAATAATGAAACTCAAGCCATAAAGCTGTGGTACATTAAGGAATGTTTTTCATTCACAAATTATGTTTGGTAGAAAGAGGAAAATCCCCAATGATTTACTGACGAAACTGAAACTGTGTCCTGCTGTAAGCAATTCGGTGTGCTGTGCTATGTGCCTTCCCAGTTACAACACCTGATTGATTTCTTTTGTAATTGGGCATCGGGACTGCCATTTGCCTGCAGTTTAGCCCTTATTTAAAATACCCAAGTGGAAGATTTAAAACAGAGTTCTAGAAACTGTACTGAAATAACATGTAGTAGGAGAGGTTAAAATAAGTATAATTTATAATGGGACCATGGGTGCTGGCTCAGATCCACTCCTGCTTCCTGCCCACAGGACAGCTTTACGTAAGCAGTTGAGTTGTCTAGAGCATTAAATGATTATTACTTCATTGAATACAGCTGGGAGGGGGCGGGGAAGAGGGGGGAAAGACCGACTTGTTAATTAGGTTCAGGGCTCAGTGGAGCTCCATTAAAGCTTATTGCAAGTTCAGAAAATCAGCCAGATGCGTGCCAGCTTCTCAATATATAGAAATAAGAAGTCATCAGTATTTGGAAGAGCTTGTTTTAGATTGTGGCCTCTTACAATCAAGTCCTAAAGGAAATAGATTGAGTAGTCTTTGATTCCGGTGGGAGGAAACACATATAAGTCTAGTGTGTGGTCCATGGCTATTGGTGCTTGCACACTGCCAGGAAACCATACTCTAATCTGTCACTCTCTGTTGGGATTTCATTTGTGACACTGCTGTGTGTCACATCACTGTTGATATGCCTTTTTGTTCTGGGAAAACATGGTTTTCTGTCTACCACCACTATGATGGCACTGCTAACCTCTGGATTCTTGTGGATCATGCTGACTTCCTAATATAACCTGTAATTTAACATACAGTCATATGTTTCTATAGACCTTTGTCAAAACGTTTACTAAATGAAAGGAAAAGTATTTTACTGACAATAGGGCAGGTTCTTAAGCCATTTAAAAAGCTGCATTTCAATTCTATAGAATTGTGTTAATTTAATAGCTCAAATATTTCAGAATTATTATTTTTTTTTTCTTTTTTTTTTCCTAGTATGGAGAATCATAATGAAAACCATTCATAAAACTTTTAGGGGATGTTCAGATAAAAGCACCAAAGCCAGAAATATTCAAAAAGCTCAGCATCCTACTATTGGTTAAAGGGGTGAAATCCCTTTGTTGGCTTGAATCTTTTGTAACGAGTGGCAAAATCCCCACTGATTTCCAGGGTGATGTGGTTTCATCCTGCATGTTCAGATGAGCTCATGTTTAGGTTATCGAGCTCTTTGAAAATTTGTCTATTGGAATTGCAGTGGCTTGCTGCTGAGAGCTGAGCACTTTTAGAAGGCTAGTCCCTACCTAGATGCCTAAATAAGAGTCTGATTTCTTTTGAAAACCTGGCTTCCCATGGGCAGTGCTCATCACTCGAAAACCTGTTCTCATCTGAAATATTGATTTTGTATAAATGCCACATGGACAATCTTAGGCTGTTATTATCAACAAAGCACCACTGAAGCAGGTGCTTTTAAAATATGTAGCAAGTAGAACTGTAGATTATATAATTTGATTTTGCTTTTTGCTTATCCTCATGCAGCCCTCTCATTCTGAATAAAATAAGAGCTCAGATCTTTGCTCCTTACTTTAGGAAACTGATTAAACTGAAACAGAACTTTGTCTGAAACAGAACACTGGGATTAGGAACTGAAGTCATGGTGTCTGAGAGCATATTTCCTCCTATGAGGCAAACTCATGTTAGGAAAACTCTTCCTTGCTTCCTGTACCTGATCTCTGTAACACAAAGCTCAGTCATTAACTGTTTTTTTCTTCGTATAATGTCACACTTTTGTGAGATGGCAATTTTCTGAGAAACAAAAAAATATATGATTTTTTATGAAGCCGAAAAGATATTCTGACAGAAGAATATGACACTGCTCTGTGTAGTTACCCTTTATGGGCTTCATTTGATGCTTTTTTCCCCTGAGATGCACAAGGACTTTATTTGATTTTTTCAGTTGCTCAGACATGTTTGGTAGGGCTATAATAAGCATTGCAATGAGATCCCTGGTGATTTATCATGGTTGGGATTCAGCTGTGCTCTCATTGTGTTGTCAAAGTTTTACAGATCTCCTTATGAGGCTGATTACTACCTGTCAAACCAGGACACCACCTTAGAAGAAAATTGTGGGAAGCCTGGCTAAATCTGTGTAGTTGAAATTTTTGTCAGGGTTTCATTCTTTTTGAGAAGCTGTTTTATCTTTCCTTATATTAGCACATGAAATACTCTAATTGAATGGGTTTGGTCTTTCAAATATAAGTGTCTCTAACATAGTAGTATTGCGATTATTAATTTGTCAGTGCCAAAAAAAACCAAACCCACCCCACTTCTAAGAGCAATATAAGTTAAAATGAAATATTTAAGTAAATATTTATCATTTTAAAAAGTTAATTCTTTTGCTGAATTCTGCTTTAAAGGTACATCATAAAGCCAGAATAAACATGTTGGTTAACCTGAGTGATGCCAATTTACAGTAATATGATTTAGAGCACAGTTGTGGTCCTTGAGAATATGTCTTCACAGAAAAAATATGTTATGTGGGGAAAAATATTTTTTTTTTGCCTACAAAACATCCCTGACAGGAAGCTGAGCCACCGAAGAGTAATAGGAAGAGAAGTACAGGAATTCTGAGTACAAAGGGGAGACAAGGGAAGACCTGCCTCATAGTTTTTGCTCCCAAGACTCTTGATATTTTGCATTAATGTAATTAGTGTTTGAGGAAGGAAGCGATCCCATGCTCACCAGCAAGAAACAAGAGTTGTTCCCATAACTGTGCAAAAAGCCGTGTCTTCTTTTTTATAAAATTAATTTTTGATATTGTGGAGTTTGAGTTTATTTTTAGTCTTTGACCAACTCAGTAGGGTTGATGATCACCTCTGCTGTAAGAGCAGTTCTCTCACCGGAGAGATGTGAAAGGTGGTACAGGTCTTGTGGATGGATTTTAATACCTCTGGAGTAAAACTGAACAAGGAAACTGAACTGGGGTATCCCTTTGCATGGATTGGAAGTCACCATGAATGTAATACGTAAAAAGACACAACTACATGGTATAGAGACTGAGCTCTAGTCTCAAAAGTAACATCTCAGTGGTGCAAGAGGTAAGTAAGTAGGCATGCGTCATTAAACTCTGTCCTTTGTGAATATGGGAAAGAGGTTTAGACTAGTTTACAGTTTAGAAGTGATAAATTCTGTTCACATGAATTTATCATCAATTGCACCTCTGATTTCTCTTCAGGAGAGGCTGTGCAGTGAAGGTGGGTTATCTAAGCCCTGTATTGCACACAGCATCCACAGGGAACCCCGGCTTTTTCTCATAATGTCCTATTATTATGGTGCTCATGACCCTTGATTGCTTGTAGTGGCTCTGGAAAGTCTTCCTCTATCCTCCTCAACAGGGCATATCAAAAGAAAAAGGGGCCAGGAAAGGAGGAACCCGAGACTTTCCACTAACACAGTGTTTGTTTATTGTCTAGCTCTAGGTAGATACACTGCTCATCATGGAGGCTGCCTTAGACATCGTTTGGAGGTAATTTGGGAAACTCTGGCATCCTGCACATTATACTGCACATTGAGGCACAGGCACTGAGATGCTACAAAGCTCACAATACTGGGAACTGAAGCCTAAAATTTTTCCTAATTTATACTAAATATAAGGCGAGAAGAGGACCAAGAATGGTTACTACAGCATTAAAGCTTGGGAAGACTTCACTGAAACAAAAAGCATCAGTGGCAGAGCTCTCACAGAAACAGGTACAGTATAGAAAAAAAAAATCAGAAATATTTTCACTAGTTTGGTGTAACAATTTTGAGGAAAAATCCAAGTATTAACAGTAAAAAATATACAGAAAGAAAAGCAGTGCAGCATTGCACTTGAGGCAAATTGACCGAGGAAGGTGGAGGAGCCGGTTCTACCAAATGTGCTGAGAAGTCTTTCTTGTTAAATTGAATTTGGAGTATATCCCAGGTACAAAACAGTGTTAGCCAGAGTGCTCCAGATGGATATTATCCTGAGCCAACAGCTAACTATATCAATGCTTTCCATTTACTTTGGTACCACAGAATGAAATGGCAGCAAAATGTCCAACATATGATTCCTTTTATTACTATTGCTGCCTTAAGTGACACTTTCCCTGGACTATCAACACTTAGTAATTAGTATTCACCACCATCAGTACTGTTTCCACCTGTCAAATTGTAAGTCTCATTGATTAATTTGATATTTCAGCATTACAATAATCTCTGCTACCTGATTTAATCTATCCTCTTTTCTGTAGCTATTGCCTCATTCAGAAAAATTGAACCAGCGTGGAAATAGCTAAAGTTTTTAATCACAGTAAAAATTAAAATAGTAATTTATAGGACTAGAACCACCTACAATAGATATTATATTAATATAAATTTATCAGTATGACAGAAAAAAATTACCAGGGGAGAAATCCAAAATGAATAAAAGTTTGATGTGCAAACATGGAAGAAATATCATCCGACTCCTGGATTTTTCACAACTCTAAAATTTCTGTAAAAAAATCATAATGTCATTTCCCTTTCTATGATCCCAGGGGGCATAGCTAGCAGGTAATTATTTTTGATAGCTTTTTATTTCCCACCCTAGAGCACTTTTGTGTTTACACTGAATACATTTAACACTTCATTATTCAACAGCCATTTATCTTACCTATAATTAGTAGTTAAATAAGTGAAAAATACTGAACAGTTTTTTAATAGGAACTTTTCAAAGTACTCACAAGATGCTGTGTTATTCTCTATCCCTATTAGGAAAAAAAAAACAACAACCAAAACAACAAAAAACAAGTAAGACTAAAACGTATTTTGGACAAGTAAAATCAAATCCTGACTGACAACTCTTGTGTCTGTTCAAGCAGATATAATTTTAAAATTACTGGCATATGAAGTTTTCATCCCCCTTGGAAAAAAAATTGATGTGTACTGAAAATGCTGACAAACCCCTTCGATGGTGTTGCCATCAGATGCTAATATAATTAAGTCCCAGAATAAGGTACAGCATGTTAGTGATACAGCCTGTCAGTAATTTTGCAATGATTTATGATCTGCAACTAACAAGAGAGCACCAACAGGACAAGCAATATTGCACACATTTTAAAAGGAAACATTTTCTGCTCTACTTTTAAAGGGAAATATCATTAGGTTTTCTAGATGAGATCTCTTCAAAGATATTTAGGTAGCTGCATGTATAAATAGGTGTCTGGTCTAACTCTAAAAGCCTGTAGGCAATTTGGTACTGCTTTTTTTAGTACAAGTATCTATGAAAACAAAAAACTCAAAAGTGATGCAGTATAGAAACAACACAGAATTCCAAAGCTTTTGTTCTCAGGTGAAATGAGTAACATCATGTCCACAAAACCAGTAAGCAGTTAAATACAAATCAAAACTGTCCACTTAGCTAAAATTAGCTGTCAGACAGCCCTCTATAGTATGGTCTACTAGTAGGCAGAAAATATGATTTATGATATGTCAGGAAAAGATAGCAGTAATAATGAATAACTAAAATCAAGGGTGCTCTTAAGAAAGACAACAATATTTTTTAAATACCTTATTATATTACATTGCCTGCAAGAAAACATACTAGAAAATAATGTAGAAATTAATTCAGGCAAACTTTAATATGCTTCTTGTTCCCCCCACCTCCCCTGCCCCACTCTTCCTACTGCAGTTTGTCTCCTTCCACTAAATTCTGAAATATATTCTCATCTGCAGATTTAGGTCCCATTATACATTTCCAAATTGTCTCTGTTTATGTAGTATGTTTCTATACCTATATACGTAGGTGTTCCTCATTTTCAGAAAACCTATGGTGACCTGATACATTATTTAAATGAATGCAAGAGGGGAAAATAATGAAAATTTATTTTATTGAAAACATTTTCAGGATATACATTGACCTGCAAAATGTGAAGATCAGCCTGTGAAAACAGCTGGCTCGTGACCTGCTACTTAAAAGAGCAGAGGACAGCCAACTAGCCAGTGAAAGACCAGCTGGAGAGCAGAGCAGGTAAGGCACGTTTCGAGGAAGACTTCCTAATAACATCCCTAATAAATGTTACAGCGCTCAACATGGTGCAGGGAGCAAAGTGATGTAGGTTCCAGTGGTATCTTACACTTTGTCTGATGGTATTCGTACAACAAAAAGAGGCATTTTAGAACAAACAGCTTTTTTTCTGTTGTTTTTTTTTATAATAGAAAAATGAAATTATATGTTTACTATGCTCATTGCAAAGTGCAACATATCAAATCTTGATGTTTTTCAGGTAAGCCACAGAATACAATTTCTTTTAGAATAGAGCATTCCACAGTTCCAGGGACATCTTGATATGGATCCAGACAAAGCAGATAAAACTTTGCTCTTGGTTTCCACATCAGCTACTTTTGTTTGGCCCAGTTATAAATAATAACCCCAGCTCAATTTGGGCTTTTTAGCAAAACAGACCAGCTGTGATTTTGGTGACATAATTCTCTCATGTGCCACTTCAGATAAAACATTTTGCCCAATGGACAACCTACATCAAATGACCTTTTTTAATAACAAAGGAAGCCACAGTGAGTTAATAGTTTCTTGATTCAGGATAACTTTACCATCAATCTATTTTTTGCGTCAAGAAACGCAATCAATGGATGCACAACAATTTAATTGTTCTGGAAAATATTTTTCAATTCAGTTGCAAGATAGGCACTGCTGTTTACTGCATTGCTTCTCTTCTCCCTTTTAAACCTTTCTGCTCTTATATTACATTAATTTCAATAGCCCATTCACAGTTTTAATCAAACAACGCTCATTCTTGCTCTTCCAATTACTTGAGAATAAGTAAAGGGCAGGGGAGTGGAGATAATCTCTTGTATTAAGTAAGTTTTAAATTACCTTTCTTCTTTTGCCTCTTATTGTTGCCATACAAAATTATACAAGCAGTGAAATGTTTCCTTCAGCTCTGTAATGTGCAAGTAGAAATTTTGGAGTAGTTACACTGCAATTACACTTTTTGACCAAAAAAGCAGTTATATTAACGGGAATAAATAAAGTGTAATTGTAGTCTTGGTAATGTAACCTGGACTCCAATAGTTATTTCAAAAATTAAAATATCAAATAAAAAAGGCATCTGTCATGTAAGTATCATTCCAATTCTGTGAATTGGAGTTAATTACAAAAAGACCCCTAGCCCTTCCATGATGTAACCACACCATACCTTATATAAAACTACCATGCAAATGAAATGAATGTATTACATTTAATTTAATAGCATTACACTTCAATGAGCATCATTAAAAAAAAAAAATCTCTTTCTTGCAAGGTCATGAATTTCCCGATGAAGGGCAGCCTCCACCTTGGCAGCTTGCAGCCTGCAAGGTAAAATATTTTAGACATTTTGGTCAGTCGCCAAGGGGAGCTGCTCTGGAGCTTGCCCAGCAGGCAGCGGAGAGGCAGAGCTCAGCGCACAGGTGGTCTCCCTGATGTATGGAGAGCTCACACAGCAGGACACCTCTTCTAAGGAGGAGCATGCCACTGGTGGAGCACTGGGCACCATCCTGTCACCACCTGCACTTGTCAAGGGCACTCGATGCAGAACAGTGGGCGCCCTTCAGAGAGCAAAGGCAAAGGGTCTGCACCGTCCACCCCAGTGGCCTCCATTCAGTTGGAGCTGCTGCAGTGCAGACCTCAGACTACAGAAGGTACCTAGATCTTTCTCCTGGGGCAGAGAGAGGCAGGAGACCTGCCTGCAAAAGATGTGCCCAGGTGGAGGACATTCTGCAGCAGGTGGCTGAGCTGCAGTAGGTGGAGAGGAGGCTGCGTAGCATCAGGGAGTACGAGCAGAAGACAGACAGCTGGTTCCAAGCGCAGCCCGCACTGGACCCACAACCCACAGCCAAACAGTCAAAAACTCCCACCCTGGCAGACACAGAAGGCAGGAGGCCAGCAATGGAAGAATGGAAGCTTGTAACTGCAAAGACCAGCAGGAGGAAGAGACTTCCCCCGAAGGCTGAGGTGCCCTTGCAGAACGGCTTCATTGCTCTGCAGGGTGAAGAGGGAAAACCTACAGTCTAAGTAGAAGCACTGGAGCTGAGTAAGGCAACCCAATATGCACCACACACAACAACCAGTACAACTAAGAAAAGCTGATGGTATGCGGGCACCCGTTTGCCAATGTGATGCACTCTCTAGGGAGGCGTGCTGCTTTCTAGGGGCTCGTATCAGGGATGTCACTTATGTCCTCTGACTATTACCTGCTGCTGTTGTCATTTCATATGGGTGCCTGTGATTCAGCTGGGAACAGCCTGAAGACTTATCAAGAAGGACTATAGAGCCCTGGGAGCAGTGGTTGCTGAGGTTGTCACTATGGTAATTTTTTTTTTACTCCTAAATCATGGCTTTTACGCTCTAGTCATGAAATACAGCAATGATCTCCTTTAACCATATAAATCCCACTAACATCATCATTGACTTTTCTGTATGACTGGTTTTTTAAAACACACAATTTATATTTAATGCAGAATATTGTATTTCAATAAAATAATGCAAATAACACAGAAGAATGGAAGCTTGCAGCGGCAAGAACCAGCAGAGGGAAGAGACTTCCCTCAAAGCCCGAGGTGCCCTTGCAGAACTGCTTCACAGCTCTGCAGGGTGAAGAGGAAAGACGAGTCCC
>JAHREE010000332.1:368204-405742 GCA_033628505.1 Tringa tobata | reverse complement strand
CCTGCTTGCATCCCTGTTCCAGATTTCTCACTTGTTACCAGAGCCCTTTCTGGCCTGTGCAGCCAAATTGCCATGTTATTTTACAGAGAGTTTCCAAGCAGAGTATTTGACAGGTGAGAAAGGCTGGAGTACCCGCTGAGGAGACCAGCTCCAGCACAGGTAAGTCTGCACTTGGGAAGGGAATCGTGGCCAGAAAAGTCCCAGCAAAGGGTCTTTTTGGGGCTTTTCAAAGTCGGGAAGAGTGGCTAGCCTGTGCTGAAACTGGCAGCTTGTGGGTGGGCTGCTGAGACCTCGAGGGTAGTTGCTGAGTGCTCTCTCCCTGTCCTCACCTCAGCCCACAAGCTTTGCATTCTATTTTCTCTCTCCTGCCCAGTTGAGGAAGGGGAAGTGATGGGGTGGCTTTGGTGGGCACCTGGTGTACAGCCAGAGTGAACCCACCACAGTCCTAAAGCCCAACACATTTGATTTCTCCTATCACCCACCAGTATGTGAGCCTGTCTTTGATTTTATGAGGGAATTAATTCAAATTAAATGGAAATTCTTTTTGTTTGTATTTAAATGCAAAACAAAACAAAAGCAATACACTAATGTAGTAAAATTATTATGTATATTCTGTGTAAAACACTAATGATGACATATTCCAGCCAAGAGAACTGTAATTTAATGGAATTTAGGTATTGAAATAAGTGGTATTTGAGACAGAGCTCTCAGGAGAGAGTGTAGCTAACCAGGGCTTTAATTTCTGAAGCATTTGACATAATTTACACTTCTTAATTCTTGTATCTAGCCCCCGATTATTACTTAACACTTACAATAAGCATGTTTGACTTAAAATAGTTTCAAAAAAGTCAGTCTGCATCAAGTTGTCTTTTTCCATCTCAACATGCTTTATAACTCATTGTGCCTGACAGTTTGATCTGATGTGCCACACTTTCCTCTCTCCGTGAGTACTAAATTTAAAAATACCTTATTTTGGGAATCTTAGCTATGGTAACCACAGTTTTTAGAAATTAAATAATTGACAGAAGCTATAAAACGATTCAGGCTTGACTATTCCCCATACACACTCTGTGAACAATGTGGACCCTCTTCTTTCCCTTGGTTGGTATTCAAAAGAGCATAATTTATTTAAAAAAAAAAAAAAGGTATTTCTAAAGCGAGCAGAGAAGGTGCACTACTTGGATTAAGAATTTACTTCAGGAAAACTTACTTTGCAGCCTCACAGCATCATATGAGGTACGGTTAAGGCTGCTAAACTTAGCCCTCCAGCATACCACACCCTATATTACTTCCCTGCAACTACTTGCTTCTATCTGTATCAGAGTGCTGGGACAGCATCACATACAACTGTCTGAGAAGTTTAAGCTGTTTCATTCCTGTTTTCTTTCAGTCAGAAACACGGAGGTAGTGAGAATTAAGAACTCGCTTCCCAGTTCTATTCTATCAAATCAATAGTCCTTGAGGATATTATTTTTTTTCTGAGTATAAGCAACAAGATATAACTTGGAAAATAAGGTGTGTTCCATATCATCTTTATATCCCTTCCTGTTTGATATACTCTGAAGTTGAAAGGTGATTATTGATAATTCCAGTTCCAGTTGATCCTGGAGATATGCTGCTTCTCAGAAGATGCTGTTTCTTTCTCTACATCATAAAACTCATTTCCCCAGTAACCATGTGTAGATATACAAGTGAACCGTTTTCAGGGCATGAAATTGACTGAAACTTTTAGTTATAGCCTAAATCAAAACTTACAGCTGCTTGTTTATCTACAATTATTGAAAATACTCATTAATACCAAGAAAAGTTGCTGGAGATGTAATTAGGTTAGTTATGTAGTTTGCATCTATTCAACTTTCTCAGGCACAAAATGTTTTTTGAAGTTATAATGGATTATTTTGAGATCATTAATTTAATGATTATTTTGTCATAAGATGACAGAGCTTTTTTTTGGACTCCTTTTCCACCTGCATCATGCTTTAAGGCTATTATTGCAGAAGCCAAGAACATCCCAAAATCAACTTGTCTTTGCCAAGCTTCTTCTGAACTCACCTTCCCTACTTGAAGTAGGAAGTTATAACTAGGCTAAAGCATCGCAGGGCTTTATAAAATATGGCTCTAGGGCTCCTGTGAGCACGTAACTAACACTGAAGAGCACCAGGAATCAGCAGAGGAATTCCTGGAGCCCGTCAAATCAAATATCACCTCCTGTTGTTATGGCTGCCCTCAGGTAGTCATTTTAAGGTCAGGAAATTTGTTCACTTCTAACTACTGTATCCGACACAGCAGGCAAATTTTAAGAGAAAGAAGATATTTATGATATTAGATTGACTTTATCTGGCTGTAGAATCAGGTTATTCTGATTGTTCTGAGCAATTGTATCTAAACCAGAAAGGTGTTCCTTTAAAAAAGAAAAAAAATCCTTTTCAGTCAAAAGTCATGAGGCAAATAAGTTGCTGTGAAAGGCCTTGCTCATATAAATCTCGATAATTTCTCCAACTATCTTCGCTGTGCTTTGAATGAGACTGAAAAGTCCAAGCAGAATATCAAACATTTTAAATTATATTTACTGCTTTAAAAGTGCTGAAATGTGTAGGATAGCGGTCATTAAATTGTGATGCTTCTCCACATAATAAAAATAATTTTTTAAAACCCCCAAAACTTAATAAATTATGAGCTTAGTGAGATGCATAGTAAAATGGACTATTCACCTTCAGTGAGCATCATATATACATGTTAATTGGCTCTATCACCACAAGAAACGGACCCTTGTATCAGGCAGAAATGGTTTCTAGTTCCTTTGTGCTACCTGGACCATTTTGCTCTTCAGGCTGAGTAGAAGTTTCAGCCCCGTGGAATGGAGGTAGCTTCCCTGTTTTTAACAAACTTTCTTTGGGAGTCAGGAGAGCGAGTTGCTCTGTGGAGAATCAGTTCTAGTTAAATCCTCTGTCAGTAGCTGCACTGCAATATTGTGTATGTTTTTTTCAGTTAAGCAGATTGTGGCACTGATGGAAGATAATATGATTATCTTGGTTTCATATTTCTTAGCAATAGGGAAGCCAGAAAGCAATGGCAGGAGAAAACTGGATAATAAATGTAAATAATAGAAGAGTCTTAAATATAAGGCACTCTTTAGATCAAATATTAATAATCACAAGTCTCCAACAATGAATAAATGTGCTTGTTATTAAGTCCATTTTCTAAATGAAGTTTCTTATATTCAAGGATGCATTTCACATTCTTCAGCTTTGATCAAACTTATCCCTTAGCAATTAAATTAACAGTGTCCTAGTTTTTTGCTTCTAAGTATTCTGAAACTTTTTATATTACAAAGATGCTTGTTGACATCATAGCTCATGGAATTGTTTGTCTTACTCAATTAGAATAAAATATGATAGTTCTACCAGTATAACAGAGGATTTTACTTCACAGAAATGTACTGAGTGTACATCCATCGTATCAGTATTATTAGATTTAGAGTATACTTTTTGAAAGTATAGAATCATAGAAAGGTTTATGTTGGAAGGGACCTTCAAAATCATCGAGTTCCAACCCCCCTGCCACGGGCAGGGACACCTCACTAGACTAGGTTGCTCAAAGCCCCATCCAGCCTGGTCTTGAACAAATTCCAGGGATGGAACATCCACAGCCCTCACAGGACAAAAAAGCAAGGAACCAACCCAGTAATGCTGAAGTGATGGAAAACAAAAAAGATAAAACATAACAGAGGAAAAAAAAAAGTAAGCACAGTCTTACTTCTTTTGTACAAATAGTGACTAGATATTTTGGGAAAATGCATGGGGTTTGAATGTAAGCTCAGTCCATTTATTTTCTTATTGCTGTGTTATTACTGCATTATTAGTCTATTCCCTTATGATGACATTCAAGGTCCTACTTGTAACTCAGGTTCTAGTTTTGAACAATCAGTATGTGCTTATTTTGGAACAGGGTGGTTAGGTTGGGTCACTGCCTAAGGGCAGCTCTCAATTTTAAAGATCACCCACTCGGTCTAGTATCTGAGCCTAAGAAGGGAGGGAAATGAAACCGTAATGTCTTTAAGAGACTGCAGTTATGTAACTATTAAGATCAACTTTCCTTGACAAAGCATAAAATTGTTATTTACTACAAATTAAAATCAGTAGAATCTTAACAATGAATGAATTTTCTTACAATTGTAAGCACCTGAATTTGTTATAATTCATATTTCTGTTACTTGCTTAATAAAAAATTGTCATTTTGAGCAACATGTCTAGTAATGCTTATCTGAATGTTCAACCAAGTGATTCAATGCAGAGACGATGTTGTTTTTCAAAAGCATTTTAAAAAGAAAAAAAAAAGGAAGAAGAGACATTTAGAATTAGTAGCCATCTTTCATTTCTGCCTTTTAAAATCTCTCCCCCAAAAGCTGAAGTGCCATTTTAACAAACTGTTAGATGTAATTCAGTACAAAAAAAGACAACGTGTTGAGTATTGCAGATATCTTGACATTTCTCTTATGAAAATAATTAGCATGGAAATACTTCTAGTACCAGAGTGATGCTAATTGTTTCCCAGTGGTAAATGTCAACTGTAGTCAGATAGTTGGAGGTCATAGAAGAGGAAAAGCAAATTTCTTAGAGCAATTGATTCACAACTCCTGTCCTTTCTGTTGTGTTGGTGCCAATCTTTGCACACACCCACAGATGAGGTGGACATTCTACAGCTGTTAGGGCAAATATATATATTTTCCCTGTTTTTTTTTCCCTCAAACAGTTTTTCCATTCTGAGAATTTGC
The DNA here is from genome assembly GCA_033628505.1 of Tringa tobata. Taxonomy (NCBI): domain Eukaryota; kingdom Metazoa; phylum Chordata; class Aves; order Charadriiformes; family Scolopacidae; genus Tringa; species Tringa tobata. The sequence continues at coordinate 400,968 of JAHREE010000332.1, read as the reverse complement.
CATAATACAAGGAGGCTTATAAACTCATATTTGTTATGGGTTGCAATAAGTTCTGAAGGCTTTTTTTAAACAATCCTCACCTTCACGGTTTCAGACTTGAGGCTATTATAAGAAACTCTTTCACTTGTCACTCTGAGACTCTTTGAAAGTTTAATCATGCTTGCCTCTTTGGTCTAAACATCAGATGAAATGCAGCTGTTTCACAAAATTGTAAAAAACAGGAACTGTAGAAGTGTTCCCATATAGCCAAATCCTATGAGTTTCTTATGATAAAAGTTTGCTACCAATTTCAGAAATCTCAGCCAAATTAATACGAATGAGAGCACAGAGAGCATATGTGAATCCACAATATACATGTGTGGATGTTCCAGAATTTTAAGCGTGGATTTAATTTTTATGTTGAAAAATAAGATTTATTTTTAAGCTACCTAAAATAGTAGACTAATTTCTAGCTTCAAGAAATATTAGCAACTGACAACACCAGAACCACCTACAATTGATTCAAGATTCTTATGAACATCTTGGCCTAAGTTATTCTTTTCCCTTATCAGTGTACTGTTTTAAGGCAAGTTCTGTTTCTCAAAACAGATTACAGAGTTGCAAGAATATCACATTGCTTTTCCCAGTGTTCTCTAATTTTTCATAGTTATTCTTTATTGTGATATTCGTAATTAAATAACAGTATTAATTACTTTTTTTTCTGGTGATGGATAGTTTAAGCAATTCTATGCTACTTGCAGATAAATTTGTGCTTTAATATCACATTATAATATCCTCATCACTCTGAATTGTATCTTGCTTCATACTGACTTCACTAGATCTTCTTTAATTTGATATACTATTCATTATCAAAAAGCTAGTATTTTAATAGACCCTAGCCCATCACTGTGTAATCTTTAAAAAAAAACAAGTTTAAAGGGACCTCAGGAAGTAATCTAGTCCAATGTTCTGTTTAATTGTATTTTTTGAGGCAGATATTTTCATAGAATTATTTGTGTTGGAAGGGACCTTCAAAGGACACCTAGTCCAACTACCCTGCCATGGGCAGCAACATGTTTCACTAGATCAGGTTCCTCAAAGCCATATCCAGACTGACCCCAAATACTTCCAATGACTGGTCATCCACAACTTCTGTTGGCAACCTGTTCCAGTGACTCACACACTCATCATAAAAATCTATTCCTTCTGTCCAATTTAAATCTACGTTCTTTCAGTTTAAAACCAACGGAGGGTAAAAGTCTCGACGATAGTCGGAGATTTAGCCCTCTCTTTGTCCCTTATTTCAACTGCACGGATGAATGACTCCTTATCTCTGTAGAGATTTTCTGAAATATAAAATTCAAGCTGAGTATCTGAAACAGAAGGTGTGCATTGTTTTTTCATATTACAGCAGAATTATGTCTTTGTGAAATGTAGTATTTTGGAAATTGGACACATTATGATTTTTCATCCTCAGTAAAACTATTTTTAAATGTTTGCTGCTACATTTACAGTATGCAAAAGTTGTGTTTAATTTATTCACTAATTTTTCCTAAGATTCTTAGTAATGGGCAATCGTATATAGCTATATACAACTGATATATACAAAAGGATATCTCCTATAAATTACCTATGTATCTGAGTCAAATATTTAAAAGCTAAACAAAGTTTAGTTTTATGTTACAAAGTGGATTAAAATAAGCCTGTCTCTCCTGAATTTTATTCAATTAAAGCCAAAATAAATTAGAACAAGTCAGAAGCTTTGCTGGTCTCCAAACAATGTCACTTCTGCCATAGAGACACTCAGAGAAAAGGAAGCCCCACTATTCAATGTGTTTACAAGTGGACCAAGATGCAGAAATGAACAAGTGGGCTACAGAAAACAAGTCTGCCTTTACAGGGACATGGGTTATACAAGCTTACATCTATGGCTGTAATTTTAGATTCCAACATTGAACATTTCAGAGCAGAATTTCCAATGGCTAGTTAATAAAGTCCAATATCTAGGATTACTATTCTAATAAACCTGAAGACTTGATGAAATTAAATCTTGACCCTTCATTGTAGCTTCAATAAGAAGTGATGAAGAACACAGGAACAAATTAAATATAACTCTTTGGGGCGAAATTAATAAAACTGAAATTAATATCCTCCCTGAGGTAGTCGTCATCTTTATCTCTCTGCCAATTCAGACTCCTAAATCTTTCTCTAAATTAGGCAAAACCTTTATCTGGAGTTTTTATGGGGTAGGAAAAACAGAATGAGAATTTCATATTTAGAAACTACATCACATAGAGAGTAGAGTGGCTTTAGATTCCCTCATTTTCTGATTTATAGAGCATGTTATTCTCCGGATTACTGAATTTCACAGGAAAAGCAAAACATTTTGACTTAGTATAATTATTCCCTCTCTGGGAATAATGTTGCTTTCTTCAATATACACATATTTCTTAAACTTTTGCAATATTGAACTGAAGATTCTCCTCATTTCCCAATTCTTTGTTGCACTTCCTGTTTATTTGGTACTTTTTTAAATAAAGTCTCAGAATTTTAGAGATTATACATGGTGTGATATTAGTAGGAAACATAAACTGATATTTCCCTGTAATTTGAACTGCAAAAATGTACCAAATAACTTCAAATCTTATTCAGAGTTTGCTAGTATACGTTACTGACTCACAGAAAATAGACTTATTCTAGGAAAAAAAAAGTTGTTCCCTGTTCAAAATATAAAGTCTTCTTTATACAAAGATGGCTAGTAAAGTACATAAAACAAATCAGGACAAGCAGGAAAAGAGCGCATGGTTGCCAAAATATACTTTAAAGTAAAGCTCTACAAGTTGGTTCATTTTTAACTTCACTGGACAGAGAGTGGCAAGGAGAATGAGAGAAAGCAGGCCTTGCTATCTCTGAAGTCACTTATGGAAACTCCAGTCAAGCGCACTGAATATTGATCAAGGTGTTAATATAACCATACATAGCAGACATAACTCGTACTCTGTAATGTAAAAGTGCAAAACAAAGCAGTGAGTTTCATTAAACCAAGATTCTTTAGTATTGAGAATTATGTAGCCTTTTTTTTTTATTTTTGTAAAGAGAGGTGGAAGGTTTATCTGTCAGCTTAATTAGCATAAATGTATATTGTTCACAGATTCTTATTGCTTGGTGATCTGTATTAAACTTATTCTCCATTTTCATCCATTTCATCAAGACAGATGTCTTTACTATAGATGTTGCTTATTGTCAGATGGGTTGGGATCACCAACAGAGAAAACTACACTTAAAAAGGACATGCAATCTTACTTCTCTTCTCCTATTGTTGAACCTAATAGTCTAGTTAAAGATACAGTGAATGGCAGGAAGATATCGGAAATATTTCAACTCTTTGTAATAAATGAACAAAACAGTAAAACTGTATATTTTGCAGTCCATATATATATTTATTCTTTTTCTAACTGTTAGGACCGAATGAATATTTAGGGGAAACATAGGTATCAACATAAGGTGAATTTATCATCAAAGTTCATGTTTGTTCTTTTGTCAGGAACATTGGTTTGACTGAAATGTAAATGTACATAGTACTCTTCCTTTCTGGCTGAGTATTTGCATCCCACTTTTCTGAAAGTATGGACAGAATAAGTTAAAAACTTTTCATGAACTTTACTGTTTCAGTCCTTTTAAGTTGTATATATACACACCTACATACATGTGTGCTTGTATCCACGCGCATATATACATACACATAGCTACATATATACAGGCATTGTCTGAAAAAATATACTGTTAGTTTCAGAGAGCTAGAAGAGGATCAACTGAAAAATAAAATTACTGAAAAGAAAATTGTTTCTTTCTTTACCTCAAACCAGGACAATGGGACATTGTAATTCATATTTTTTACAAGGTAGTGTCTGCTTGAACAACAGCATTCATTATTTGCTGTTTGACATCCATTGTTTTTTTTCTAGGAAATTTCAGTGACTCAGTCAAAACAACAACAAAAACATATGGCCTAAGCTAAATCATTGCATTTAAAGTGTAGTAAATTATAAATAGGTTGAGTAGTTTATCATCTTCCATGAGACAAAATTTTCTTTGCTATGTCATTCGAAAATAGTAAATTGTATTTCTTTATAAACACTTGGCAAGAGCTTTCTGAAACCCAGAGTGGGTATTTGAAGGAGGTGAAGATTTAATTATTTTCCATCAGGGTATGTAATTTGAGCCAGGAAATCTTAAGTGCATTGAAGATATAATTGCATATGCTCTCTACTAACTATCTAAACAGAGATCTCTTCTATCCCAGGGTGGAAAAAGATGCACTCCATGGTAAATACTGTCCTATTTTAACTTTTGAGTAAGCTTACAGCTTAAACCAATTTGCAGTTTCCAGACTAAGCTTTCCATATATAGTTTCTGTTAAAAGATTTCACCTAATTCTGAAGAACTTTTCACTTTTCAAATTGGTAATGTCTGATTAAGCTGGTATTCTCCTAGATAATTTTCTTCTGGATAAATAATATACCATGTGTTTTCTTTTTAAATTGAAAGAGTAGGAAAGAGTGAGAGTCATCAATAGTAAAAGTATTACTCACCATGCAATCTAAATCATATACTCGTTTCTGTGGCTCCATAACTTGGGAGCTGGCGGAAGCCACTAGAGACTTTTTATCTTTTTGGAAAAATTTTGCATTTGCTAGGGTATTCTGTAAAATCTCTGCCCTGTACAGAATTTGCACTCTGCATTTTATATTTAAATGTCTCCTCTAAAAGGTGTGATCACACAATTATATTCTCTACCTTTCTGAGAACACCTGTCTTGTCAGCCTTATGAAGTTTCATACTCTGAAACCAGTAATGCAGAACATTCAAGATTATTCTTTTGTTATGAGAATGTATGTATTTATTATTGGAAGTATTAGATTGGTTTTCCCAGTCTTATAACTCTATGAATCTCAATAGCAAGCAGTAATATGAATATTTCCTCTTGATCAGGGAGCCCAAATTGTCACTAATACAACTAATAACACTGTGATCAATTTTTAGTGCGTCATAAAATTGTTAAGAAACAATTGGTCTCACACTCATTAAGATCATTTGTGCAACTTAAGTAATTTTGGTCTCATGAAAATCACTGTGTGGGGAGTTCTTGGATGCATGGCATCTAAGGGCCATGAAGACCAAGGGAGTTTCCTTTCTTCAAGGTTTTTGAGATCCTCTAAACAGATTACATTTCACAGAATCTGTGTGGTTGGAACGGACCTTTGAGATCGAGTCCAACCACAAAAAAATCCAAAAACCCATAACCAACCACAACACAACCCAAACCAACACACACACCCCCCACAGAGAGAAAAAAACCAACAGTCTCAGGCACTAGAGCATGCCCTGAAGCACCACATCTACATGTTTCTTAAACGCTACCAGGGATGGTGGTTCCACCACTTCCCTGGGCAGACCATTCCAGTGCCTGACCACCCTCTCAGGAAAATAATTCTTCCTGATATCTAATCTAAACCTCCCCTGCCACAACTTCAGACCATTTCCTCTAGTCTTGTCATTATTCCCTTGGGAGAAGAGGCCGACGCCCACCTCTCTACAACCTCCTCTCAGGTAGTTGTAGAGGACAATAAGGTCTCCCCTCAGCCTCCTTTTCTCCAAGCTAAACATGCCCAGTTCCCTCAGCCTCTCCTCACAGGACTTGTTCTCCAGACCCCTCACCAGCTTGGTGGCTCTCCTCTAGACACACTCCAGCAGCTAAAAAAAAATTCTTAAAAGCCCCCAAAAGAGCTTCTTGTCAACCTTTTTTTGCTACAGATCCCTTCCCCCGCGCAGTCTTACCTGCCCTGAAGCTGGTCTCCGTGGCAATGACCGTTTGGCCCGTTAATGAGTCTTTAAAATGGACGGGGGTGGTGGTGGCTCCGCCCAGGCTCCCTCAGCAGCACGGCCCACCACCTGACAGGCCCAGGACAAGCAGAGGCCTTGTCCCGGCTTCAAAAAGCCCCCCAAAAGAGCTTCTTGTCAGCCTTTTTTTTCCTACAGAACCCTTCCCCAGCACAGTCTTGCCTCCCCTGAAGCTGGTCTCCATGGCAATGACCGTTTGGCACGTTAAGGGGTCGTTTAAATTGACCGGGGGTGGTGGTGGCTCCGCCCAGGCTCCCTCAGCAGCACGGCCCACCACCTGACAGGCCCAGGACAAGCAGAGGCCTTGTCCCGGCTTCAAAAAGCCCCCAAAAGAGCTTCTGGTCAGCCTTTTTTTTTTTTGCTGCAGATTCTTTCCAGCATAGTCTTACCTGCCCTGAAGCTGGTCTCCGTGGCAATGACCGTTTGGCACGTTATGGTGTCGTTTAAATTTAATACTGATGACTTACACCTCAGAAATACAAATGACCCCCCAGATTATTCCAATTTCTTTCTTGGTTGCTATAACTTGAACACTCGGGCTTAGTCTCTTTAAAGAGATGAGTTTTATTATGTTTACATTTTATCTATTATTCAGCCAAAATTCTCTAGCAAAGACATTATAGAAGGGGAAACCTGCAAAGATGTATTTTAAAACATGTAATTTTCTGTTGACATTTCTTAACCAAGTCCAGAACTTTGAGGGCCAGGTTTTCTTCATCCTGTTAAAGTGCTCATTATACTGAAAGTACAATTATAGTTGATTACTTACAACCGTTTGCACCAGTTCCTCTCAGCGTTGTCACTACCTCATTAGGCTTCCTGAATTCCTTGTAATTCTAAACAATAACACATAAAAAGATATTTGCTCATTAACAAGGACTGCTGTCTTTGTTAGTCTTTATTCAAATAGTTTAATATATTTGAAGGGAACTGTCAGCTGTGTCTAGCATACAGATTTTATTATTTTCTTTTCCCATATCTCTAACAAAGATTAAAAAAGAACATACTGAACATTTTAACAAGTTGGAACATTGAAGCAAGTTTATTATATTTTGTGCATTTTATCTGTAGGTTTGAGCAAGTTTTATACAGACAATAAAATTCAATACAACCATGATTACTTTAGCTACTTTCAAAGGAACAAAACTTATCTCAATAAATGGAATTTCTGTATTCCAGCTACACTCCAATGTTACCTTGCTGAAAAAGTATGGAATATTTGGTAGCAGGAAAAGTAACCATATGTCAAACTACAGTCCAACCTCAGTTAAAAGACCCTTTGGGACTTAGATGAAAATCTGTCATTTTTGGGCATGCCCCACCATAGCAATGCTTGATAATTTGCTTCAGCATAATGCTGATACTAATACTAATACCAATATTAATACTAATATATGCTAATAATAATAATAGAAGAATAGAGGTATGGAGCGAAAAGAAATATCCATTTGGGGCATTGAGATCTATCTGTAGAAATTGCTTTCTCTGAATTTAACACTGAAAAATATTTTTAAATGATGGGAAAGGGAAAATATTTTTATATTGACCAAGTGGCTAGAAGCTTAATTCTCAGCAAGTGCTTTTAATGAGCTCAAGAGGACAACAGGATATCAGACACATGCAAATGTTATATTTTTGCTCTCATGAGGCTATTTATGACTGGAGAAATAGTTCTTCATGTTGCCATTGTTGTAGACGGGAAATCATTATACACAGAATTTAATGAAATGCAGGTACAGTGAAAGTGCAATGTCAAATGCTTCTGCTTGCAATTACCTCTTATATAAAACCATTGGCCCACATCCCTTACCCTTGCCAGCTTTAAGTAGTTGAAGCAGAAACAAGGAAAAATAGAACATGAGATAATTCTTTCTGCATTCTGTGTCCTTATATAGTATTTTTGTGTGTATATTTATATATACATACAAATATAGACACATCTACATAGACACACAGAAACACTGACTCACACTTTCTACGTGAAAAAAAACTCTCAATAAAAACGCCTTCTACTTGAGTACTAAGCTTAGGCTTAATTTCTGAGAACATCTTACTATATTCTGAAATCTGACACATTGTATAGCTGGAAAGAAATGTTATAATTTGTCCATAGGCCATTTGGACTTAGATGAACTTATCGTAATAATCCTTATCTAGCAAAATACTTAAGCACAGGAGTTAGTACTACTCAAGTTGCTGCTTCTAAGATAAACTAAGCAAGTACTTAGCTTACATTTACATGAACCAGTAAATAATTTGAATTGCCTAAACTATCATAAGGTCTTGGGACTTGTCTCTGGCCAGTCTTAAATCTGTGATATCTAGCTCTGGATTGACAGTTCTATCATCTCCAAAATAGCGATTTCTCATCAGAAAATACACCTTACGCATTGCCAGGAGGCTAACTCAGATAGGAAAAAACAACTTAAATTCTATTTCAGATGAAATTCAGGAATATCCTTGAAGGATAATTTCAGTAGCCCTTGCATGAATATAACAGGAAAACATGTCTTTCTTAAAGGTTTGTTACAACACATAGAATCTTTACTGGATAAGAAGATTACTTGGGAGGGAGATAAGAAGGATATGCTAATCACTTGTAATAACAGCTCTTAATACTGCTACTGTTTTTTCCTGTTACATTTTTCCTTTGCACAAGTTGATTCTAGCTCTGCTTTCTTGCATCTGATTTTTTTTCCTGGCTTGCCATATTTGCTTGCTGCTCTAAAATATTACTTCCTGATACTTCAAAATAAATGTTTTTTCTAGAGATATAAGATGAAACTGTTTTACTGGCTGCAGCTCCTGTTCTTAACCTGTCCGTCCTTTACTATCTTTTTTTCACTTTATTTTGCATCTGGCATTCCCTCTCAATATCTCTACTAAATTTCAGTTCCTACGAGGCAAAAAATAATTTCTGTAGGTAGTCTTACTGCCTTATGTCTACTTGCTCTTTTTTGTTCCATTCGTCTCATATATAACATGTAAATCTTCAGTAGGAAGTTCTGAATGGAAGGATTTTCTGTTTTGTATTCATTAGTGACACTGTACTCAGTGGTAATTTTCTATGGAAATTCAATGACTTCCCTTTATTGGGCGCTACACTCACTTTGCTACTTTCGAATGAGTTTCCATCCATGATAGAATGAAGATCAGGAAAAGAAAATTGCAGTTCAGTGTCTGAAGGATAGATTTCCATTTTATGGAGCTGGTGGCTACTTGGCCATTGCATAATAGATCTAATGGATGTGGAAAATGAATGGCTCTCTCTTCTGTTTTCCCAACAGAACAAATTTGAAACGCATTGCAGAAGGCGTATGGAAAGGTTGCTTGTGTTGCAGCTGCTATTAGGAGAAGTGTTGTCATAATTGAGATGTAGCTCTGAGCACTAACATTTTACTGAAGATTGATATGTGAACGTGAGCTCCAACCTGGCAGTGTAACTTGAACTTAACTCAATCTCATCACGAGAAGCACATAGCTGATCATGTCTTGTGAGTTAAGAGCGAGAAGCAGTTGTTTGGGCTTCTCTGCTTTGTTTTTAATCAAAGCTCACTGAGAGACTCACACAGACTTCTCTTGCTCATTTCAATATGCCTCTGACTCATCTTTCCATTTAACTGGACCTTCTTCGCTCTAAATTCTGCTACTTGCTGTTGCTGGGCAACCCTGCACTGTTGCAGTGCCTCTGCATTAAGCAATATCATCAGTAAGTCTTTTCCTTTTACATTTTGTTTTTCTCAAAAGCTATAGAACCCAATATTAAATGTATTATGCCTTGAGATAAGGTGGTTACCCTGGTGGACATGGAAAAAACTGCTTTGTATTCAGTTCTTGTCTCCGATTCTGCATTAGCATTTGATTGCTAGCAGTAACATCTGCATGCAGGTTAACCAGGGGTCACTGCTGGGAATGATCTTTCTGGTAGGAAATTTGTGTTATAGCCAGCAGCTGATCCTGAAACAGCAATGCTTAGAGGCTTTGTGATAAGCCATCATCAAAACAGACTGAATTGAACTGAAAGAAAGCTTTTAATGCTACTTTCATTTTTCAGCCATACAATATATTGCTGAATAATACTAATGGAAAATTTGCATCAATATTTGAATATTTCTGTTACTCTTAGAAATAATTGTAATTGTTAATATCCTGCAACCTCAGGCAGGTTTCCATGCCTCAGAGTGTTTGTTAACCTGTGAAGAAAACACAGGCACCAGATCTGAAGAGATTGCTCTACGGTATATAACATGAATAAGTACTCATTTTGGTATATCTCTTTTTTAAAAAAGCAACTTCTAGTTGCCAGATTTGGCTGGACCATGGCTCCTGTGGCAGTGCTGATCATCCATGCTATTTTTCAAGTAGTGGAACTAACGCTGATTTTAGCTGACATCTAAACTCATCTTTCTGCAATCATAAATCTTGGATCAATTTTAATGATTCCAGTAAATTGATTGCTCATTGTTTGACAGAAAAATTGACTGCTGCATCCTTTCATTATTCCAGAATGTTCTCACTTCAGCTGTTGCCACATCTCACACATAACTTTCTAAAATATTTTCTACAACTTCTCAGATATGAAATATTTAAAACTTCTAAGTATATCCACAATATACTACATTAGTAGTGTTTTTAAATATATACTGTTTCAACTATGATGCAGTTTGCAAGTATTTTATAGTGATAAGAAAATTACATTTATATACTATATCAAAAAGCCAATTATATTTCCAATGAACACAATCTAATCCATTTTTCTATACAGTTCCATGTGAAAAACTGAGATCATTTTGTGAAGCAATTCAATAATCAATTTGTAGTGTAGTTTACTACATGACTCATTGACCTTTTCCTTCTCAAACTTCAATTTCAAATGAACCTAGGGAACAGTGACTAAATAGTCCATCTGTTAATTGATATCTTAAGAACTCCATAGAAGGTAGCTAGTAAATACAATTTCAAAGTCCACAAACTTTAAGGAAATACTATTTAGAAATTCTGAACAGACCTGGTACTTCCAGAGGGGGGTAGAAAGTATGTTTGGCACACAGATGAAGAGTAAGAAATCAGTTCCCCTTAAAACTGTTCTAACATACAGAGCAACAACTATATTCCTCATTTCAAGTGTATCTATCCTTTGCAAAATCTGTTAGAATTGTATGAGGAATGATTGATTTGATGTTATTTGAAAATACAAATATTTAGCTTGTGATAATTTGTTATTTCCTGATCAATGGATTCAAATGAAACATGTTGTACAATTATGTCAGAGTTATCACTAGTTAAATTTCATTAATTGAATTTGTTTCATGTGAGTCAAGTCTTGACTGAATCACTCTGTAAGAACAGAACAGGGCTAGTATGGATCTTAGTATTTCTTATGGTAGTTTAGTTACTTTGCCTGTTCTTTCAGTGTCTCTTGCTGTTAGGGAAGAGGGACCTCTCTAGAGACTAGGGACCTAATTATTACTGACAGAGGCCAGAAAAAGAGGGCTGACTTCGAAGAGCTGACTGAGAACCCAGGTTAGCGTCAGAAATTAAATAAGCAGAACCCACAAACAGTAAATTTCTCTGAAAATTAAAATATACCTGTGATGGTATTGTTGACAAATTTCTATTTTATGAAGAAATTATTCTGCTGTGTACCAGCCGTTACATAACAGTGCAAATTTTGTCATTTCTTGGATCACTGTTAACATTCTGGTAGCTCAAAACCATTTTAAAACCAGGGAAATGCAGTCTTCTGTACAGGACTGCATACAAAATAATTAAGTATTCCCTTTTAAAGTTCTTTTGATTATGGAATATATAATACTATTGCTAATTTTCTTATATATTCAGCATCTCAAAATTTGACAGCTAAAATTTCATGTTTTGGAGTCATTAACATTTCAGTCGTTCGTTCCCAAGAAATTTAACCTTGCTCAAACCTGTAATAGTGACTTGAAAGAAAAATTATTTGTATATAAAGTGATTAAAAACCATGACCCTGCCACCCAGGAAACAGAGAATATTAACTGTGATGAGTAAACGTTTATTAAAAAAATGTTCTGCTTTACTACATGTTCACATTAGGCAGAAAGAAATCTGGAGACTTGGGGATATTAATACTTTTTTTATCCTGTGAAATGTACTGTAAGATCTAGCCCCATGTTTGGTTGCTCATTTCTTCTTTACAGTGTTTATTATGAACATCTATTGTCAGTAGCTGGGTTTCTGTAATTGTAATCCCATTTGTTACTCACTCTCATTGCTGCTGGGATTATTTCCCAGGAATAAAGGGTTTTAGGCTAAATATCCATCTTCACAGTTTCAATATCTACTGGCTTGAGTTAGTATATTTTACCTCTGTCACTTTTACTTTACACATACTGTAAAGGAATTGGTATTTGCAGAGGTTAGAAGAGACTCAGCAACAGAAAATAAGGTTCAGCAATCATGCAGAAGGCAGACACAGTTCAAGCTGTCCTACCAATAAATCAGTCCAATGCCATAGAACAGCTCTTGGGAGGGTGAAAATTAGTGTCCTTTTATGCTCTTTGAAGACTTATCCTAATTTTTTCTACTGACAAGTTATCCAAATGAAATTTTCTTCAGATATGTGTTAGTTCCCACTTGATGTTGACAAGATATGAAATCAAATGTTAATGTATAGGTAATGACTGAGAAATTATATGTTTACACTAATGAATTGCTGTTCATTAGCACACTCTAAGCACACATCCTCATCAATCACTGCATATTCATCACTTTTGCAAGTGCTCTGCTGATTCTCCAATATATTGCTTATCAGAACAAAACATAATATTTATGTCATGGTTGTGTACCTGTCTTTAAAGGCTTATCAGGTGATTTCCTGACAGACCAGGGTTTTAGAGGGTTGGTTTGTTTGTTTGTTTTCCTTGTGTTTCTGGCAAATTGCTTAAAGGTTTGAAACTGATATCACATTGTGATATTATCTTGATAAAGTCTTCCAAGCTGAGTACTAATACAAATTGCAATTTGTTTCCAACAGTTTATTCTAAAACTAAGCATTCTAATCAAGCTTTCTAAAATAGAAATTAAAAAAGAGCATTTCACAGAATCTTCATGGTTGGAAGGGACCTTTATTTTAAATAATTTGTTTTAAAGGCTTATTTATATTTTTTTTCATTTATTTCTGTACTGATAGTATCTGCTTGTACCCAGCACTTCATTTTCCAAGGACCAGACAGCTGCTGAAGTCTACCATCACATGGATGCAACTGTTTTTAAAATACCAGGCTCATTGTTGACTCATTGCAGACAGGTGAAATAACTAAAGATGGAGGTGGGTAACTGTCTGATAGCCAGTAGGAAAGCTAACCTTATTATGTTGCAGCCAAGTGAGTCTGGAATGCTGAAGTGCAGCTTGCACTGAGTTCCATGGGCTTCGATTTTAGTAAGATACTAAACAGGCAATTAAAGCCATTTGTGAATATTCTGGTTAAGGACTGAAAAAATCTACGTAGGCATCTCAGAAGTATGGACTTCTGAGACTTCTTCAGGACATCTTCAGGATTATGTCATCCTCAAAAAATGACCCTAATTCCTGACAATTTACAACTCATATATATATGTGTGTGTGTATGTGTGTGTTTCTCTGTGTGTGTATACATGCACACATATTTATTTTTTATATTTTAGCATCCAAAATGGTTCTTTATTGCCATATAAGAAGCCAATAACTAAAGAGCAATTTCAGGCCTTAAACTACCAATGTTTTTGTTGTGTGTACTTGAGTTTACGAACCTCAATGAAACAAAAGGGAAGACTCCCTCTTACAGGTTTGTATCATCTTCCTTTTGCTACTAGCAAAAAAAAATTTACTATTAAACCATGTATATCATAAAGCTTAATATATACATGATATATTCTGTTGAACTCTTCCTAAGCAGGGTGGTTTTACCTATGAAAAAAAAATGAACAGTGGAAGAAAAATATGGGGTTTGTTTTTTTTAACAACGTGATTAATCCTAGCCAAGATAAAAGGTATATAGTTAGTAACTTTGAATGCTTAAATATGATGTATTCTTATTTAGCCAGACAATACAGGCTGGGTGGTTTAGACTGCACTACAATCAGTTTTAATATTCGTATAACGGAAGAGATCTTACCAGACAGTGGAATGTGTTTTTTTGAAACCTACAGATCTATACATTTATTATTTGATTCACTTAATTTCTTAAGTTGCTTAAGCGAACATGGCATATCTTCTACAGTATTCAACTCATTCTTACTAAGCTACAGCTTAGTATCTGGTGTACCTATGTATTGCTCTTTCTGCTTGCAACATTAGGGGTTTTTTGTCCCTGAAAGAATTTTGGAGTAGTTTTCATATGGATGTTATTAAAGGACATATGAAGAGGAAGAAGCCCAACACAGTTGGGAAGAGATGTGTCCATGACAGCAGGATAAAGAAAGAAATGGAAAAAGCAGAAAACCATGGTTGGGTTTTTTTTGCTGATTTTTAGGGGTTTGTTTTGGGGGTTTTGCTTGGTATTTTTCTACATTTGACTGGAGATGCAATCTGCTGTTTGAGTCATATTTAGTCTGTGTCTTTACTGATGGTATGCATCATCAAAGCATGTGATTTCATGCAAAAGAAGCTTACTCAGGGGACAGGAGGCAGAAGGTGGAGGGTATTTGCTGAAATAAGGATATCTGCATTCCTTATGCTTACTTTCTCTCTTTCTTCAATAAGTAAATAGCGTGACTCCAGACAGCAAAACAAATGAGTGAAGAGAGAAGGAGACAGATGGTAAAGCATTTTTAGTACTAATGATAGGAGCTTCTAGAAAATGCCACTTGCAGCGTGAATCACATACTTCTTACATATATTAGCTTTATTTTAAGGGAAAATAAAGAAACTCTACATCTCGAACAGGAGTTTAAATCTAAAATCACATAATTTTTATGTGGATATTAATTAATGAGTGAAATAGATAAATCCCTTAGTTCTTTACAATCCCATACATATATAGTATCTACTGTGAGAAACCACATCTGATTTCAGTGGGGATTAAGTGCTTTTGTGGAAGTTAGGTACATAATCACCCTGAGGCTATGGGCTTCAGGACCCGATGTTATATAAACATTGTTATCAATGCAAATATGTCTTATGAAAGTATTGCATATATTTTCTATGGAATATGATGTAGAGGAATGAAGAAAATACTACTCAGCCAGTCTGAGAAATAGTGGCTCTCATGAAATTAATAACATTGTTATATGCCTTGAACTAATAAGAATCAAGGTGAAAAGAACACTTTAAAACCTTCTCCAATTTAATAAAAATTAAAAATGCCATTACTGGTTTTATTTTTACTTAATATAAGGGGGCAGAGGTGTTCACTTTTTACATTTTAGTTGCATGCCTATTTAACTTAGTATTTTACTTACCATATTTAGTCCCAGATGCAAGCATGAGAGATTTTCTTCAAATGCCATAAGCATGAAGAAAACACATTATGTTTATTTTTATTACAGGTAATATATATAGATATAAATATATAGCACAAATTCTTTCTCTGGTGTGTGTTTGTTTCCATGTATTTCTATACATTGTGCAGATCTGTATCCAGTTCTGGGGTACCCAGTACAGGGAAGACATGGACCTGTTAGAGTGGGTTCAGAGGAGAGCCATGAAAATGGTCGTAGGACTGGAACAGCTCTCCTATGAAGAAAAGCTGAGAGAACTGGAATTGTTCAGCCTGGGATAGAGAAGTCTCCGGGGAGAGACTAATTGCAGCCTTTCAATATATAAAGAGGGCTTATAAGAAAGACAGAGAGAGACTGCTACCAAGGCCTGCAGTGACAGGACATGGCACAGTGTTTGGAAACCAAAAGAAAGTAGATTTAGATTGGATATAGGGAAGACATTTTTTTATGATGAGGGTGGTGAGACAGTAGGACAGGCCACCCAGATAAGTTGTGCATACCCCATCCCTGGAAGTTGAGCAACCTTGTCGAGTGGAAAATGTCCTTGCCCATGGCAGGGGGGTTGGACGTCAATGATCCTTAAGGGTCCCTCCCATCCCAAATTATTCTTTGATTCTATGATTCATATGCACATTCCATGTATGTATATTTGTCTGTATAAATTTGTCTACTGAATACATTACCAAATATTTGTAATACATAATTGCAATAATTTCAGTAAAAATATTAAATTGAGGTTTCATTAAGTATTTCTATCAATCCTAAAAACAGAATCACATTTTTACTATCTGCTCAGATTGTCTAGGAAATCTGAGTTTAATAAATTGAATATGGACATACTTTCAAATTGTATAGCTATTAAATTCAGTATTTCTGTTCTTTCATACATTCAAGTAGGGGAAAAAAAAATAAAAAATCATCATTCTTAAAGAAAACACCAAAGTTTAGGAACTACAGAAGAAAAAAGCTACCTGGAAACCTTCTGATAGAATTGATCCCACTTATTATCATAAAAAAGATTTGTTACATCTAATTTATTAAACTGTCTGCTTAGATGTTCTCAGAGCACCTGAAATACTGGGGCTGTTTAGTGAAGATTAAAGGAGTCTATTTAATTTTAAAACAGTTTTCTCCTCCACTGTAATGTAATCCTTTGAGGAGTGTGGTATTTCTGTTTGATGGCTGCATCAAGTCAAGCATCCCAATTACATCATTGATTGATTTTACCTATTTTGCAAAAGATTAATCAACTTCTGAGCTAATCGCTATGAGCTTGCTAAATCGGAAGCTAGAAATTGCAGTGGATGGTGTATATGACAGACACTGACATACTTCTTACACCAAAGATAAAACAGGAGTTTACTTGACTCTCTGCATTTTCTGCAGTTTCATCTAAAGATAGAGGGTACTGCAGCATATCCAGGATGAAGCTAGTTGGTATCAAATGCTATGTCAAGATCTTTGACATCATCTCTACACTGAGTGGCACATGGAGATACTTGAATTAGCTCCAATATAGGCAGTAGTTTAACAGGAGTAGACTCATGTAAGTTAATTTACCTTGTTTCATGAATATTGGGTAGACATAGTGGTTGAGGGCCTTTTCTTTTATTATTATTTCCTTATCTCTGACAGTTTTGATTGTTCCTAAGCATGGGCTGATACAGAAGCCTAGCTCTACACACTACAAACAAACCTCTTGTCATGCAGTAATAAAAAAACATGATCTTTTTCCTGTGAAAAATGTAACTGGGTGAAAAACTTGAGACTGCTGAAGACAGTAAACAAATTCTTCTTGACAGCAGTGAGGACAGGGTTTTACTCACAGTCTTTTGATTCTTCTTTATAACAGACTAGCTCATTATTAGCCCATAGCCTCAAGGTCATTATTAGACCTGTTAGTAATCATGTTCACAGAAGGTTGTGTCTGGTGGTGCAGCAGTCTTTAGAACCATATACAAACCCTATACAACTAACAAACCCTGCTGTTTTTCAAATCCAGAACTAAAAGCATTTTTCACTAAATCTCCATTACGTGGTAATAATAGAAAGTAATTCTCTGTGTAGATAGAATCTTCTGAGTCAAAAGGATCTTTTAGAAAGTTAAGGATATCTGCTTTAAGGTAGTCCTTTATTTTTTGGAGAAATTTTAGAAAGGGCGAATTTGTACAGGAAATCAAAAAAGATCCAACAAACCAACTTTCCAGAAATCCCCCACATAAGTCACTCTATAACGAGTTCAAATGTAACATTCCTCACTTTGACGAAGCTTTAAAAGATACCCATACTTGTTCCCATATTCCCTGCACACTCAATACACCAAGGTTCAGAGCTGTGGCAAACAATGACAACAAAAAAATAGCAGAAGGTGTTTATATATGGTTTTCTGACATGAAGCAAATGCAATTCAGTGGTGACAAATGAGTGGTGTAGCAACTTGGTTGCCAATAGAATTACAAATAGAAAATGAATTAAGTGTACCAGGCTGAGAAGACTGAAAGTCATCATAACATATACAGACATGCAGGCTTTGCAAACCCTTTGCCCTCTTGTTTCTGTGTCTAGTGTCAATCTTTTTTATTGTTATTTGGCTTTTTCCTCTTAAAAATCCTTTGACTTTATTTATTTGTTTTTTTCTTTCTTCAATGTGCCCTTTCCCTTTCATGGAATAGGTGACCACAGGCTACATAATGTATAGTCTGTCTCAGAGGCTGGTATAACCTGCCATAGTATGTTTGATAACCCACACATCACTGAAATTGAATATATTTTTAATGCAGTTTTACTCTAAAAGCTGGATTTAAAGATGGCTTTACAGTATTCTGTGCCTCTATTTTTTACAGTGATACAATACAGAATGTGGTCAATTTATAAATAACAATATATATGCATTTATTTCAAATTGATCCTGTGTTCTCAAAGCCAAGCTGTTTTTCTGCTTTCTCACGCAATGACAAGCAATACATTTCCTTAAGCCACATCATACCCTGTGTGCACTGCTACTTTTGCAGTCTTTATTCAGACATGATTCAAAATAGAACTACTGGATCTACTAAATCGGGTCTACAATTTTTTTTCTACATAATTCTGCTAATAATTCATTTTAAATATCTGTGAAATGATGCATCTTTATAAAAAAAGTTTGAAAATGTGTACATCTCTCCATTGACTATACTACAGTCTAGTGAACTCTGAGTTGTGTAAAACTGTTTTTCAAATAATTCTATCCTTATAAGAAATGTTGGTCTTAATAGAGATATTCCAACACAATATGTCATCATATTAGTATATCCAGTTTTTGGCAGTGAATCATGAGAAAGTATTTTTAAGAGGTAAGGTTTGCCATTCTAACATGTAGATTTATTCTGGCCTAGCAGGTAAATTTCATTAAATTGCCCAAGGTCTCAAAGTTCTCTTTTTTAATTGATATATTCAAAGGAGAGCAAGGTAAGCCCTCCATTACCTTCATGGACCCTTTTGAGAGTAGGACGGTAGTCACTGGTAGAGTGAGGAAACTCTGTGAACCAAAAGGTTTTGCAGCTCTTCTCTGCCTTCCTGGACATCTAGGTCTCTGTGCTCATGCTCAGCTGTGTAACCTTGGATCAGATCTGTATGTGATCCTGAAGAGCCTCCACTCCCTGAGAGTGACACGGGCTCTGCCTGTGACATGGCCTTCTTGTGGACCTCACCCATCAGAAAACATGCCAGCACAAAGCAGGAGGGGTGGAGATCAGTAAATCTGAACAGTCTAATGGGAATTTTTAAGAAAGTGGTGGGGATTTTTAATATGCTTGAGCACTTTCTGCCATAGCCTTGAATATGTCAGTCTCATATTTCTCTCCAAATGTGTATGAAGGGCAATGATTTTATCTTGGGTCATATCTGCTGTATCTTAAAAATAATAATAAAGAGATACTACTTTTCTGAGCAAAATATATGGTGTTGAATTAAGAACTAATGTTTTTAAGATTAAATTTTGAAGAAATCCAAGAAAATGAGGATAGTTTTGGTACTTAAGGATGAATAACAGATAACAAAATCTTATGAGAAAAACCAGCTCAACATGTCATTGTATTCTGCTGATCTTATTCATTCAGACTAAAAAGACATGTCAATGAATGAAAGGTATCAAGGAAGAAATTAATTCAGATGTGAATTTTCAATAGCATTTTAGTGTTTACGAGATGTGCTTTTTCCAAAAGTGATGTACGAATTTAGGTCTTGTAAATACTTAAATTGAAGTTATGTTCCAAGATGACTCTTCCTCCAATAGTATTCTTATCCTTTTGTACTGGAATAATGGTGATATACAACAGTATGCATATTGAATGAGTTTCATCTCTTCTTAACCATACGGACTGAATACATTTCCATCTCAGTTTTCTTATAGAATAACCAAATAATGATTTGATAAAGCCTGATGAGTGCTGAAAGACATGCCTGTTGGACTCCCATAGAGTTCACAGGAGATGGAGACAAGAATAAGTTAATCATTCCAAAGCTTAGCTAAGAAGACAGTTGATTTTTGGTTTTTTGTTTTTGTTTTTGTTTTTAGTGGGTGTCTAGATTAATTAATAAAAATATCAAAATTTTATTTTGGGTCAATATGTAACCGCATTGTGTTCTGGTGTTTGGTGTCCATCTCTTGCACTGGTAGTGACATTAAACTATTAAAAATTATTAAAATTAATTATTAAAAATTTAAACATAATGTCGATTAATGAATTAAATTCAAGGTTCCCTTGTATTTCCATGACGTGTTTCCATGTTCAATTAGTTCCAGAAATTACTTATTTCTTAAATAAGTTAACCAACCAAAATCGGTATCAGAAAATTAAGCCTCATTCATTAAATTCATTGTGTTATTCATTCATTAAATTCATTGTGTTATTTAAGGACAACTTAGGGTATTCTATATTGATTAGTTCATGTGAAGTTTATGCTGCATATGGTGCTAATTTGGAAAATGAAAATATGTCAGATCAGTTTTGTGGAGTTACCATTAACAAATAATCCAGATGATTGCCAATCTTTTTGTTGAAAATGTGGCACGTGTTTACTGAAAGATTTAGAAGTCACTATGAACATATGATTGGTTTTGCATGATATTGAGACTTTTTTTTTTCATTTGATGGTGGAAACCAGAGATGTGCAAGTTTCTGCATGTCTTAAGATATAAGAGATACAGTGGCTGCTATATTTACCATGTCACCTCTGTCAGTCAGTTTAGTATAGCTATAGCTACTAAGGTACTGATTTTCAACTGCGGATGCATTCAGTGGCATAAAATTATATAGGGGGCTACATCTACACATCATGAATGTCATCTAGGAAAACAGCCTGACAAACACAGGGGGTCACTCTAATGAACAACAACCCTCCGTGTCATCTAAAACTGAGGGAAGCTATTGTGCAGCTCTCAAAGTTCAGCTTGGCACTAACGGAAAAGAAGCAGACTGAGTTAAGAATATATCAAAGTTGTCCAGGAGGACCTAGGACTAAGGAAGAAGGCACTCTTACCATCATTCCGCTTGGCAGAGATATCAGGGTGCTGACAACTTGTTACGCTTCTCTTCTTCTCACTTCTTCTGAAGGATGCCTGAAGTTTCAGCCTCAGGACCCAGAAAGGCACTGTAGGGATGAACATAACATCAGAACACAGGTGTGGATGTTAGACAGTTTTTCATGTCTAACAATTATAACTGTATAACTAATGAGGCCGCTCTGTTTTGAGTTGAGATAAGGGTATTTTTAGTATTATACTGGACAAACAATAACTATTTGTATTTTGTTAGACTGTTCAAACATTAACTGAATTAACACTCATTTCTTAGCTCCTAATGTAAGTTCCATTTTGCCTATCACAGGATTTTGACAATGTGCAGCTTGATTAGCAAAGTCAGCAACATTTGGGCACCTACCTACAATTTGATGGGCACAGTGATTCTTCAGGGAGTGTAGGGCTGAAGTGGTAGCGGCCCGTTTCACACAGCATCAGAAATGCACGCTTCATACTTTATTAAGATACCGAAAAGTTACTATCACCTACCCAACAGTGATCAGTGCTGACAGCAGGACGTATTTTTTAAAAAAAATAATGCAAATAGGCCCAGTGGAAATAATGACAGGATCCTATTGATTCAGTTTATTGGAAAATAAATAGAGAATTTAAATGCATTCTGAATAGTGAAGTTTGCCTGTTGGTAAGTACAACACTGTATAATTTAACACCATTTTGTGATCAATTATGACACTGAGGACCACTATTCATCTTTGTCTCTCCTGAATTTCAAGGCTGAATATCAGCTGATCATTCTTCCAAGTCCATTGCTCATTTCCTAAAACCATGAGGTTTCACAAAAACTAAAGGAAATTCGGATCAAATACTTAGATCTAAGTCAGATTAAATAAATGCTTTTCCAAATAATAGTTCAAGTGGTTTAGCAATTCCCATCAGCAGAAGTGAAAGATTTCTGAAGGAATTAAATAAACTATTAAATAAGCAACTCCTCAAAATATCTAAAATCATATTCTATAAAAGAATAGGGAATTCTGGAGAATTCATACAGAGAAACATTGGAAATACCCACAAATTCACTCATTAAAAAATTATCCAAGCTTCTGTAAAGAATCTGCTTTCAGTGTTTACATGTCATCAACTACCTCTACTCTGTAAAGCTAATTTCTGAGTGGCATAATTTCTAAACATGGTATTTCAGAATTATTTTGACAGACAGCCAACATACTCCTCAGATATTCTTGTAGCTGATTTCTAGTAAATGCTGTAGGTGTGGAATTCTCTACAGTTGAAGTGTGTACAACAAACAGCCAGGAAAATTCAGCAAACAATGAATGATAGTATTCCAACCTTGATGTGGTAGGACATAAATGAAGAGCCATAGATCCTGCTGAAACAGCAAAGTCCATAACCTTGCTGAATTCCTGACATGTAAATATGAAGATTTAACAATTTGCCCCTCAGAACAAGTTTCAGGGTCAAATATAACACCAAAATTATTCAGTGAGGAGGTAATTTTATATTCCCAACAAATGGCACCATAAATGAGGAACTGCTATTTAGCAGGCAATGGGCCAAATATAATCAATTCTGGTTTAAGCACCAAATGTTAGCAGACACTCAACACTTAACATCTAATAATTATCCTTCCAGACTAGAGACAGATTTATCTAAGTCATCATGAATTGTTTGATGTACCTATTATATTTGGATGTCATCAGCATAAAGACAGTAATTAAGATCCTGCATATAGAATAAATGACCCTACTGGGAGCACATACTGTGCATGTTAAATAGGATAATCATGCTTTATAAAGTCTATAGTGTGATTTCCAGACTTTATCAGTAAAGCACCTCAACACTTGTAAAACAGAATTTTAAGAAATAATAAAAAAAACCAAACCCTGAAAAAAATTAACCATAATTTAGTTTTGTTGCATCCTATCAAAAGAAGTAATGTGGAAAATACTACTACCGTTCAATCCTATTGTGTCTCTAAGAACACCTGCGGTGTCAGGGGTTTGCTTTTGTTTGGTTTTTTTACTTTACTATCTGCCAAAATGGGGTAGTTGTGTGCAAAAGAAATAGTGAAATCCTATTCCCCATTCAAGTTGAATTAGTCAAAATTCCTAATGATAGCATGGAGACAGAGAAGATTTCGGAAAGGAATATGCAATATTAGGATTTATAAACTGTTTAACTGCTTATTTATACCTCTGCTTAGTTATTACTATCTAATTAGTTATCTACTATATGAAAAGGGAGAGTAAACATATAGCTCTCCTCTCAAAAAAAAAAAAGAACCAAAAAAGCCTGTTTAGAACTTCAAATTTTTCTTTAATTGGCCTGTTGAAATTTGTTTGTAGACTTTTGTGTACAATATTGTTGATTATTTCACATGTACAAATTATTCAGTGCTTGTTCATGTATTGCTAACCTTTAAAATTAGAAGGAAAAAAAAAAGAAAAAAAGAAATTCGGAGGAATAGATTAATTTATTCTACTCCTTTTTTATGTTACAGACATTTTTTTTTGTTTGCTGAAATTTGCATTCTTTTAATTAATTACACTGGGAGCTCTGTGCAGAGGAGAGGGGATTTGGGAAAAAAGTTTATAAACAAGCAAGTAAGGCAAAAGACTGAATTTGAAATATAGCATTAAACTTTTGAGTTCTGTTTTCTTTTCTGTAAGAAATATAACTGTATTTAATGCATTCATCACTCAGTCTAACCTTTATATACTCACATGAGTAAAAATGTATTTAATCTGACAGCTTTTTTAGTTTTATAAAAAAAAAACAAAACAACAAAACACCAAAACCAAACGAAACCAAAAGCATTTATAAGCTTTCATTGCAGCTGAACAGAAATATTCTTCCTGAATGCTTTTTCATTCTTATTGGTGTCTATATATGAATCTGATAGAAGAACAGTATAATACTGTAGCTTTCTTTGCACAGCATAAAATATTCATCAGATTTCTCACAGGTTTTTTATTATTTTTTGCTGTTGCTCTGTCTGTTTTTATCAGAAACACGGTAGTTCTTTAAAATTATGTTACGTATTCCATAAGATAACCCCAAAAAGAAAAAAAAGAAAAAAAAAAGAGAAAATGAACAAAAGAGAGAATATAAATGGTCTTAAGTCAAAATTAAAAGAACTGAGATGAAAGCAAGATGACACCTTTAGCTGTGCAAACTTCACAGGCAAATTATTATCTAATACTTTAAAGACTCTTATTTTTCTTTCCTCAGAGAATACTCAAGGCAAATATTTTTCTTCGTTTTTTTTTTTTTTTATTATTTTTTTGTTGGGTTTGTTTAGATTTTTTCTTTTTTTTCCTCTAAGTCTATTGAGATTCAAGATATCAACCCGTTATTGCCTTGCCAGATCTCAGTATGAAAATTATTCAAATTCAAAGTGTTTGATATGACACAACAAGGGAGTCCATTATTATGGTTTTCTGAAGTAGTAGTAAAAGTGCAGTAACAGAACTGTGTAAAGCTTTTGCAAATTCCTTATTTTTTTTGATGTCTCAAAAAATAATTTGGAATTTCTCTAAGAGAAGAATTTACCTGAATTTACCAATCACAGTCAATTTCAGTAATGCAATTCTCAACCATTAAAAATGCAAGCAGGATAAGGCCGATAGCAAATGGAGTTTATGTCTTGTTTATACCCTGAAATTAAAGTTAACATGTCGATACTAGAGATAACTTTTGAGAAAGTCCATTTTCTCAACTCCTAGTAGTAGATCAAAATGGCAATTAACTCATTAATATTATGTAGTAAAGAGAGAAAGAAATATTTACCTTATTATTTATTACTTCAGTATTGTCAGTGTTTCATCAATTTTATAACACTTTTAAGATAAGATAACAACCTGTGTTTGGTTCTAGGCTATCTTGGCATTGTAGCAAGTTGACAGATAAATCAATATAATTGATAATCTGCTTTCTGGTGTAATTAAGTACCAAGCAGACCTTAAAATATCTGAGGAAAACTGATAGCTTTTTTATATTGTGAATTGATTTAACTGTGTCATTACTGCACGGCAGAACTATGTTCTTAGAAAAGCTATGAGTCATAAAAATTATCATTTTTCACTCCAGTTATCAAGTAGTTATAATAATGAGAGCACTACCAGAGCATCAAGACAGGAAAAAGAATTGAGACCTTCAATATTTTTCCTTTTTTCCCTCTTCTTTTCTAGAAAGAAAAATCTGTACATTTAATGCAGTCCCCAGCATGGGACAATATGGAGATGAGGACAAAACCCATATGTTATAGGTTAGCTGAGCCACATTCCAGTGGCACATCTATTTCCACTAAAACAGTATCATCTTCTTGTGCAGTTATCTTTGTCCCTTAAACGTTTCTAAATCACTGTGGACATAAAAAATTTAACTCCCTCAAATATCCTATTCCTGCTTGCTGGCGTGTTCCATCATTGCTACCTGAGCACAATAAAAAGGCACCTGCTTATACTAAATCTTTCTCCCTCAAATAAGCATTGAACCCAAGACTCTCAAAAATACACTGGAGACTATCTTATTTGAATAACATGGTCAGCGGAGGTCCACTTACTATACCATTGTATTGTTAGTGAGCCCTGAGACTTCTTACTCAGGAGTGGTGGATCTGGGTTAAATTTTTCACTACCTGAAGAGTTTCAAGCATGTGACTGCCACAGAACTTCACCAGCCATTAAACTGATTATATTTTACCTAAAAATAGATTCACAAATGTAAAAATACAAATGGGGTGGGCGTAGGGTATGTGTGTAAACAAAAACACCAAAACAGACCAGGAGTGAGTGAGAATAAGCTTTGTTTTGGAAGACTAAATCCTAAGATTTAGTTTTGCTTTAAATGCTTTGTATATGAGACAATAGTTATCATCTAGTTCAATATTAGCATGTGTCTAAGCCACAGCAAACACACTTGTATACACAACTCTAGCTCTATATCTCTACCAGCTTTACCCAGCATGTACAATTAAGTTTTTGAAGATTTGGACCTTTGTGTCCTCAGAGAAGTTCAGGTTTATGTCACAGCTATGTACATATGTGAAATATAAATTTTGGATTCCGGGGCTTCTATTTTGCTCAAAAGTCTCCTCAGGTGCTTAAGTTCTTTTGTAGATATTTTGGATAGATTTTGAAATTTTCCATTGACCACCTACGAGATCTTTATGTAAACAAATATCTTCAGTAATCAAGGTTTCAGAAGGCTGAGTCATGCCTAATAATAAAATTTTTTCTTAAGTGCTCATACTTGTGATGAATTCTTAACAACCACAAATTCTCTTGGCTACTGAGTATTCTTATAAACTTATTTTTGTAAGAATACAATGAGTGTTTAACATCATTATTGGCAACATGGAAAGTGGGATTAAGTGCACCCTCAGCAAGTTTGCAGGCAACACCATGCTATGTGGAGCAGTCAGCGCACTGGAGGGAAGGGATGCCATCCAGAGGGTCATGGACAGAGTCAAGTGGTGGGCATGTCCAAGCCTCACAAAGTTCAACCAGACAAATACAAGGTCCTGAACATGAGTCATGGCAATGCCAAGCAAAAATACAGGCTGGGATTGAGAGCAGCCCTGAGGAGAAGAACTTGGGAGTGTTGGTGGATGAGGAGCTCAACATGAACCATCAATGTGCGGTTGTAGCCCAGAAAGCTAACTGCATCCTGGGCTGCATCAGAAGAATTTTGGTCAGCAGGTCAAGGCGGGTAATTCTGCCCCTCTGTTCTGCTCTGGTGAGACCCCACCTGGAGTACTGCATCCAGCTTTGGAGTCCTCAGTACAAGGACGTGGACCTCATGGAGCAAGTCCAGAGGACGGCCACAGAGATGATCAGAGGGCTGGAGCACCGCTGCTATGAAAGACAGGCAGAGAGCTGGGGTTGCTCAGCCTGGGGAAGAGAAGGCTCTAGGGAGATCTTATTAGCAGCCTTTCAGTATCTCAAAGGGGCCTAGAAGAAAGTTGGAGAGGGAATTTTTTCAAGTCCGTGTAGTGATACGATGAGGGGTAATGGTTTTAAACTGAAAACCTTTGGTTTTAAACTGAGGGCTTCCAGACAGAAGATTCTTCAGAAAAGTGTAAACCACTGTGGTCTGTGTTTTCAGTGAAAGCGACTGTGACTCGAACGTTGCTCTTAGGGACACAAATAGACAATGGGCACAAATCTTCCTGATGCCCGATTTGTGAAGGAGTTTAAATCAGGGCTAACAAGCATAGAAATCTGAATATAAGTAAACAGAGAACTCTGGGATACAAAACATAGGTGCCAAATTTATTCAGGCAAGTAGTAGCTTTTGTTACAGTTGCAGCAGGAAGACGTTGGTTCTTGGTTTTAAGTACAGGTGCTAACACTCTGTTTAAGCCCGTCTTAAACCTGCAGTAATTCCTTTTTACTTTATATTGAATGTCCAGTAAATGCAGCGCCCAAAATGATATGTCAAGTAAAGGAGGAAGTGATATTTGGCTTTAATCTTAATTACTCAAGTTGTTTGCCAAGAGAATACTAGAGCAAAGTCAGCAGAATACTATTCAATGGATATTAAAGATGTTTATTTTAATTAATTTATCCAAACTTTTTCTGAGGTTATCATTTGGCTTGTAGCCATCTGGAATCAGAAACCTATTTCTATTAAAGTACTTAATCACTGGGGTATATTTGATTTCAGATTTGCTTCCTCCAGTTCCACAAGAGAGTGTTATTTCTGCCTGAATTTCAAAGAGTGTGTTAAGATAAGAATAATTTAGCAATTGGCATGTTCTTAATGATAAACCATCAGGGAACTCTTTTTCTCTTTGAAGACATAATATTTTTTTGGGGAAAAAAAAAAAATCTGTTATCTCACTTTTTGTTTGCTACTTTCTACAATAAGTTGAAGGTGTAGGTTCTTGACGTCATCCTCCAGTGTGTCGACTGCTCCACAAAGCTTGGTGTTACCTGCAAACTTGCTGAGGGCGCACTTAATCCCACTTTCCATGTTGCCAATAGTGATGTTAAACACTCACTGTATTCCTACAAAAGGTTTTATAAGAATACTCAGTAGCCAAGAGAATTTGTGGTTATTAAGAATTCACCAGAAGTCTGAGCACTTAAGGGGGCACAATACCAACCCCTGAGGAACACCACTTGTCAGTGGTCGGCACTTGGACATTGAGCCATTGACTGCAACTCTTTGAGTGTGGCCAGCCAATTCCTTATCCACCAAGTGGTCCATCCATCAAATTTTTGTCTCTCCAATACAGAGAGAATGACTTGTGCAGTGTCAAATGCTCTGCACAAGTCCAGGTAGATGCTGTCAGTTGCTCTTCCCTTATCTATGAACACTGTAACGCTATCGGAAAAGGCCACCAAATTTTTCAGGCACGATTTGCCTCTAATGAAGTCATGTTGGCTGTCACCAGTCACCTCATTTTCCACGTGCCTTAGCAGATTCCAGGAGGATCTGCTCCATGATCTTGCAGCGCACCAAGGTGAGACTGACCAGCCTGTAGTTCCCCGGGTCTTCATTTTTTCCCTTAATAAAAAATGGCAGTTATGTTTCCCCTTTTCCAGCCAGCGGCAACTTCACCAGACTGCCACAGGATACTGACAGTATATGGTGTACTGACAATTGGTATGCTGACCCATTTCTACAAGCATTCTCCTTAAGAAATCCTTGTATTTAGTATTTCCAATTATTAGTATTTCTAATTATTTTTCTCTCTTAAGGATTGTATTATTGTGTACTTAGCTGAAGTTTTTTAGTCACACTGAAATTAACTGTTTTGGTGTTTGAAATATATGATCCTTTGCAATGTAAGTGCTCTGCAGAGACAGAGTGGCTTCTGCGTCTAATGAAATATCACCTGATAAACAAATTCCTTCCTGTTTTAGTACAGTAAATGTTCCTGACCATGGCTACACAAATCTTGCTCACAAATTTATCCACTGGCTTAATGTTCAATAGGGCTACAAAAATCAGCTGTCACCAGCTTAATCACTGACAGAGAAATATAATTCAATCTTCTGGTACATTTAATAGGTTCGATGTTTACTGTTTTAAAAACTAAGTCTTTATCAACAAGACAATATGTGGGTGGTTTAATGTCCATTTTTCATAATGCGAATGCAGGATTTTTTTTTCAAATGGGCTCCTAATTATGAATTCTGTCCAAAACACGTCTCTTTTAATAAGGTAAACAGGTAACTCTCTATCCCTGTACACTTTCTATTTTATAGCAATAGGAGAGAAGCTGGCTAGTTTAGTTCTGAAAAGTTTTATTGTACCCTTCCATTTTGAGTTATAATTAACTGGCCTGCTTTTTATAGCTGCTTTCCTATAGAAAAATGTCTGTCTCATTTAGGACAAGAGCAAACTCTTCAGCAATGGATGTTTTCAAGACCTCAGCAGAGAAAAAGCATCATGTTAGAACTGGAAAGATGAACTGGCAAGGAGGAGGAAATATAGAAATTTAATTAGCTTTCATACACTGATGTTATTTTTAAGGGCCTTCTAAAACACCGAATAGTCTCATACATTCTTCCAGGTATTAATCATCCCAAGAGCAACTTAAAATTCAACTTTGGCATTAAATTTTTTCGAGTAGCTTTTTATTCATGACCTGAATGATCATCTAATGTTTGCTTCATTATATAGTTAGCAATACATCAAGATTTTTATATAGTTTGCTAAAAGCTCAGCCAGGCAACTGCCTTAACTGATGTTACAGTGATTTGCATTGGAAGCTTTTCAATGCAAAATATTTCTCAGACAAGAAGCCAGTAGTAAGTCTATCAGCTTTCACTGGTTTGCTAATAACATTAACTGTATAGATAGCCACATTATATATTTAACTCTATTTCAGTGGCTGATTCTGCAAAATTACATGAGTAATATTATTTTGAAAGTAGTTTCAAAACAGTGGTACTCAGAACTAACAATCAACAGTTTACTACAGTTTTCCATCTTAGAGTGAGGATAAACACTTTTTTTTAACAGGCTTCTTTGTATTTCCGGTTTCCATTTTCTTTATAGGTAGTCTGTGACTATGGAAGGAAATATACTTTTATGAAATTCATTTGTATATATTCTACCTTCAAATCTGTAAATAAAACTTGTGTTATGAACATTAATTAAAGGAAGTCGTAGACTTGCTACAGGTAGTCAAGAGGAGGGTCACAAAAATGATCAGAGGGCAAGAAGATCTTCAATAGACAAACAGGCTGAAAGAGTTGAGGTTCCTTATCTTGGAGGAGAGAAGGCTCCAGAGAGACCTTATTGCAGCCTTTTAATGTATAAAGGGGCCTTTAAGAAAGATGGACAAAGACTTTTTACCAGGGACTGCAGTGACAGACAAGGGGCAACGATTTTAAACCAAAAGAAGGTAGATTTAGATTGGATGTAAGGAAGGCATTTTTTATGAGGGAGGTGAGTCAATGGGACAGGTTTCCAGAGAAGTTGTGGATGTCCCAATATTGGAAGTGTTCAAGGGCAGGTTAGACTTGGCTTTGAGCAACCTGATCTAGTGGAAGATGCTCTTACCCATGGCAGAGGGGTTGGACTAGGTGATCTTTAAGGTCCCTTCAAAGCCAAGGGACCTTACCATGAATTATGTTTTCCATAGTAGCATCTACTGAGTCCACCTGAAATCGGTTGTACTGTGAACATTATAGGTAAAGGTGTCCCAAATTATTTGCAATCTAATCAAATATGAAAAAAAATATATTAAAAAGGAAGGTTTCTAATTTCATATTTTAAAGGTGATGAACTGACACAATCAAGAATTCCTTTCTATTGAGATCTGACTCTACATTAACTGCCCTGAGGCAGAATATTGCTTGTTACAATTTCAGTGCACACAGTGCATGAACTTCATTTCTCTTATGTAATGCAGGCAATAAATCTGCCGTTTGAGTATTGTTGCATATGTATTATGCATGTGTGATTTAAATTCTTAAATGCTTATATTCAGTAAAGATTAATAAATAATTTACATGCAGTAACAGCAACCCAGACTACAGAAGCTATTGTCCAGAGAAATAGATTTTGAATAATGCAATGAGAATCAGTTGTTAGTGTCACCGCTTATTTTTCCTGTTGAACATACTTTGTCAAAATAAAAAAAATAAATAAATGCATTCCTCTCTGTATTCATTATAGATTTTTTAATTTTTTTTTTTTTAGAAATATGGTTCTGGAATCTTAATATTTGCTATTCTGTAAATTGTTACAGCACACTGGAAAGCTCCAAACTGTCACCAGTGATGTATTGATTGGTAGTTACTGTCCTAATCTTGGTCTAGTAAGAATCAAGAATTACTAAGAAATTATATTTTTGGGTGAGATGTCTACCTTTTTCACTAAAATAAGCACATCCAAGACTAACTCACATATTGCCTTAATTTTCCAGGGATCTAGTTATCATTCAGTTTCTCCAGCATTCTGGATACAGAAGAAATGCAAAGCCCACACAGAAAAGAAATGCAACTAAGACATTTTCCTCATAGTTTCTTGATAAGCAGTATTAGCTTCTAGAAATAGCAAAGTGCTTTATAGAGGAATTAAAACTTATGCCTGTTTACCAGAGAATGACAAATAAGGCACAGAAAGATACTCATACAACATTTTGCAGGCTACTAACAGAGACAGAAATAAAATAAAGCCTTTTAGACTTTACTTCCATTTCCTACATAAATGTACCTGCCAGGTATCTCTTTCCTACTAAGAATAAAACTTGTTCAATTTACATATGATTTGTGTATAAATATGTAAAAATAAACTGTAGTCTTTACACAATGAAATCAAGCAAACAATATGCGGGAATGACAGAAAAAGAATTAATCAAAGTGTAAATTTGACCACTCAAAATTAATTAAGAAGCGATTACAGATTTATTCTGTTATTACCTACTTGTAATGTTATTATCTACTCCTGTCTTTCCTCACTGGTATAGCAAAATGTTCGTAGACTATGAAGTCCATTTGCAGAACTGATTTGAGTACGGATTTTCAAAGATTTTTAAGAAACGACTAGGAGCTTTGTTTTTTAAATAGCTATTGAAAGGCAAGATAAGGTAACTATAACTTTGATGCTGAGCAGCTCCCCTGTTCTTTTAATCTTAATCCCAACCTGGAAGCATGAGAACACATAACTTCTCACAGGAAAACTTTTGTACTAGATGGTTTCAACCAGGAGAGATGGAAATATCTCTCTGAGAAGCGTTCTTACAATGCAACACCTAAGACCACTGAGAGAACATGAGGTGAGTTCAAGCAGCTCTTGAAACTAATTCACCTAACCAGAGCAGATGGCTATTGCCATTAGCTCATTACAGCAAATTAAGGAATGTATAAAAGCTCACTTGTCCTAAATGGGAGGTAATGGATAGCAGTATGAGTGGGGTGGTGGACCTGTAGTTAGCTGTGACGCAGATTCACAAATACAGCATTTATATTTCAAAACAGTGTTTCAAAGAAAATCTGAATATTTGTAATTTTTAAGTTTTTTTCTCTCATACAAGCAGGATAAAAAAAAAGTTAGTCAAAGATTCCTTACTTATTTGTTTTCGGAGTTAAGGGACTTAAACCAGAACTTATACTTTTGGGTTACTGAATCACAGACTGGTAGGGTTTGGAAGGGCCCTCTAGACATTATCTAGTCCAACCGCCCTGCCAAAGCAGGTCCACCCACAGCAGGTTGCACAGGTTCATGTCCAGGTGGGGTTTGAATGTCTCCAGAGAAGGAGACTCTGCAACCTCTCTGGGCAGCCTCTTCCAGGGCTCTGCCACCCTCACAGGAAAGAAGTTCCTCCTCAGGTTTAGGTGGAACTTACCGTGTTCCAGTTTGGGCCCGTTGCCCCTTGTCTTGTGCAGGAAAATTGGGATTATGAAGCCCAATGGGTTGGTG
>JAHREE010000332.1:253446-367914 GCA_033628505.1 Tringa tobata | reverse complement strand
AAAGGAAAGCAAAGATGTGTTTCCCCCAGCAATGAGCAGATCTGGCCATGTCCAATTTATACTAAAAAGCATTAAATAAGAGCAACCTCCACCACAATAATGTTTTCCTGTATGTGTGTTGGGTATATGAGCAAGTTGTATTTATAATTAGCAGGTCATTGATTATTTCATTCTGCTTACAGCTTATAATTAACATTTTATAATATTCTATCAGCTTCTTATGCTCAAAGTTTGTCATAGTCCCTGCAGCCATGAACGATTTTAATTGTTGAACCATGCAGAAAGATGAATGATGTGAAAAGGAAATCATAGTGGTAAACTATTGCACCTTAAACAGCTCCTTCCCATATATCACTCTATACATGAAAGCCCTCCAGATTAGTCTTGTTTAAATATTATTTGCATTTAAATTGCTAGATAGGTTGACTGTATTTTATGAATGAGGCTAAATGCTAAAACCTGCAGTTACATATTCTTTTAAACAGTGAAATTCACTGGTGCACTTTGAAGGAACATTTATAATCAGACTGCAGAGTCAAGGACTTAAGAGGAAAATCTCTTTTGATATTTGTAAGGTTAGAGGCTAAGAGGCGGTGCAGAAATGCACTGACTCCGAGTCCTGAATTGTGAATAAAGTAAAGCATTTCCATGTTGTGAATAGTGCCTTTGTAAACACATCTTCATTCAAGTATTGTACAGCCTTAATGGATTTTCTATACACTGAATCGTTTTGTTATTTTGCAGTTAAACTTCAAAATGTTCTGCAGTATGGTAGTATGGTAATAGAGTGCTACAATGTCACTTCTATCCGTAGCTTAAGTAATGAGGACTCTAACTATATATTGATGCTAAATTCCATTGTTAGGAAGCCCAATTATATTTTTTTTTTCCATGCTCAGTTTGAATAAGTGCAGAAGGTCAGTCATTCTGAATAACAAATATGCTTCTTAGCCTTTCCCAGAAATAATTCATTATTCAAAAAATCTGCTGTTGATTTTCATTTTCCAAAAGGTGGTTGAAAGCTTTATAAAAGGACACTTTTCTTCTCTATTGGCCTTTCAATATTCAGGATCTATCCATTTAATAGAGTGCCAAGAATTTATCGTACAAAAATACTTTCTCATGCAAGAGGTTAAAAAAATGGAAAATATAATTAAAATGTCTCTACATGGGTTAAAATCTGTGGGGTTTCACTTAATTGTGCAACAAGCTAACAAAATGCCTGTTGAAGTGTTAGGGAAGGGTATGGCAATGTTCTTAGGAGAGTAATAGTATCAAAGACCTCATTTGGTATCAAAGAATTCTGCCAATTCAGAGTATTATTGATGAGATCCTGGAAAACACTGGCTGACAAAAAATCTGGTTCTAATCCAGAAAATAATGAAAGAATGGAGTATCTATGGAGGAAAAAAAAATATCTAGTGGCAAAGGTGATTACTGAAGGACTCTATCAAAAGAATGAAGCTGTGTCACCAGTTTGCTTGCTGTGACTTCCAGGTAATCAGGAACAGAGCTTGGTAAATCATTCATAATGAATGAAGAGTTCAAGTGAGAAATAGGAGATCTTTTGTCCATTAAGTTAGAGAATCATTTATACTAAATGTTCAGCTGCAAAATTGTAATAACTCACAAGCAGCTCAATGGAAGTACTTCTACTACATCAGACACTTTAAGGGTAGAGATTGCATTTTATGATGAGTTCGCATAGGTCATTGGGATGCTGCTCTTGATTATAGCTAAACAAAGAAATTAAGAACAACATATATTATGTCTCTTTATGCAATATGCACACTAATTCCAGTGGACTGTGGTATGACTAATAGTGAAAGTACCTCCTTTCAGGTACTTCCTCCACTTGGGGAAGAGGAGGCTGAGGGGAGACCTTATCGCTCTGTACAAGTATTATGATTAGTATTATAATGAAAAAAAGGAAGATAATTTCATAAACTACTGAGATGTAGTACAATTAGCAGGAGTTAACTGAAATTTTGATTTTAATTGTAAGCACCTGAGAATGACAAAGGCCTTGATAAACAAAGACGTTAGGCTAAGAATGAAGGGCAAACATGCCCGGGAGGCATGTATTGTTCTGATGACTGCTCTATTCAGAGTTTTTTTTTTTTTTTCTCTTTTCTCCAATTATTGGAAGAAATAGACTGCTGCACTGAAAGGCCACTTTCAGGGACCTGAGAGCACTAATAGGCCTTAAAAGCCCTCATCAGCCCCACTTATGCCCCCCAAAACCCACCCCTGGGTCCAAGACTTTGTCAGACTCTCTGGGATGCCCAGTAATGTCCCTGCTCTCCAGGCTCACCACTGCCCTTGCCCTGCTGGGCCATGGGCGCTGCTGAGCCAGGTCCCAGCTGCAGGTTGAGGTCCTGCCACATCCCTGGGTGGCTGTCCCAGGGCTGCGTCTGACCCTGACACTCCTCACTGGGTAGAATCCCGTCCCCCACCCACAGACTGGCACCCCAGCCTGCCCTCTGCTCATCCCTGTTCATAAGCACCAATGGGATCTGGCCTTAAAGACCCGTTTATTTTGAAAGTTGACTGATATATTCCGTATTTGGAAACAGTAACCAAATGCTTAATTTGCAGATATTCCCATGGCCTAGCTGGACAACAGTCTGTACGTCCATCTGTGCACTCCTCCGAGCAGCTGTGAGTACGCAACACACAAACCCTTCAAAGCTTACAGATTTTAGTCTCGGCACCTAATTAAAATATGTTCAGGGGGTTTGATATCAAAAGCCATCACTATTTTATGTAACCAGATTTTCTTCTGTGTTGCTCTGATTGCTCTCTTTCTGAATGTCTTAGTTATTTGTTGTATATTTTTAAAATACTTACGACCTTGCAAGTACTTACACGAATTCTCTCCCTAATGACATGACTATAACACACTTTATTTGGTTATTGCACGCTAACAGCAATATGCAGCTCAATGGCATTTAACTCAGAAATATTTTAGTGTATGTCCTGCTGCATGTCAGTGAATGCCATTAAAATGTGTACACCCCTAATAGTTCACTGGGACAATTGTTTTGCACACACATACACAGGGAACATCTGTTCAAGAAATGAAAATAGAGTCTTTTAGGTACGTGTTTACTGAAATGGTGGAGGAATGAAAGGTCACATAAACTGTTATGTAAAATGCCATCTGCAATATGTGTCAGCTATTAAAAAAAAAAGGTTTTGACTGAAAATTCCACTAAATGTTTATATTAATTGTAAACCTTCTAGTTCAGGATAATCCTTTGTATTTCTAATTTGCATTGAATTAAATAAGAAAAAACATTCCCAAAAACAGACATGCAAAAAATTATTATTACCATATAATATAATGTACTTTATGTTTATTACATACTGTACATTATTAAATATTATAAAAGGACACAAAAAGGAGAAAATATGTATTTAATCATCCTGTCCCATAATAGTGAAAAGTTCTGAAGGGCTCCCTGTAGAGGAATTTCTGTAGGTTTCATTCTTCCACACATTCCCATGAAACTGACGCAAGGCAAAAGGGAGTAAAAAGGATCAAACTTCATTTTAAAAGCCTAAAGAGATAATCAGCTGGAAACTTTGTGTTCTAGTGTTTGAATTAACAGTCCACAGAGAGACACAGAAACATGATAGTTTCAGTAATCTTACTGGGTTACTTTTTATATTTCCAGGTTCCTAATTTATCGGTCTATCTATGCATGAGCATCACATAGAATTAATTTCCCTAGAAGGGAACTCATCCATTCTAAATTTAGTAAGCTACTTGCTTTTTCAAATGTAGTGTGTTTTCTTTTTTGGTTTAAAACATGTAACAGCAAAATCAAATGTACTAATATGCATCACATTCAGAAGTGACTGACATTAGCAGACCATTAAAACAAGTGAATTATATAGACATAAGTGCTTTTAATCTATAATATGCTTACAAGTAGTGCCAAGTTACTCAAAAAGTAATTCTTGTTTTTATGAGGTCTGTGCTTTCGGCTTCATTCTTTCTTTTAAAAACAGAATTCAAGAAATATCAGAAGACTTTTTTAAAGACACTTGCCCTAGCTTTTATGACACCCTTCACTGACTGCTCTGATGAGTTCATAATGAACTTTCTTAGACACAGGAGACAACATGGTAAACTAGTATCATTTATTATCATTATGCACTATTATTTCTAAGGTAAGAAAAAAAAGAGACTTACTCAAATAGCGGTAAAAACTTCTAATTTGTAAGGAGAAAAAAAAAAAGAATCCAAACTTACAAACCAGGGAAGAATTAAAATATCAAAAGCTCCCAATACTTCAGTTTCCCTTGATAAAGTAAAAAGAGCAAGAGAATGATTGCTACAGCAATATTGGCACCTCCATTTTCTATCTATATTGGTATCACAAAAGCAAGTGCAGGAATAAAGACACTGATAATAGCAACGTTCATGTGAGAAGTGAACATATGGCAGGGGCAGTATGTGCCAGATATCAGTTTTTCTTTGCCTCCTTTTGTATTTAAAACAAGAGATTGAGGTAAACAGTTTCTCTCAGTTATATTACACCAACATATTGCTATCCTCCCACTCCTCAAAATTAACAGCACTCAACTGCTGCTGTATACTCAAGTATACTGCAAAAAGGACAGGATAAAATGACCAAATCTGCAAAGATATTCCAATATTTGTAGTCTTTTGCATAGATCATGAGACGAACACTTCAAGAGAAAAGAAATTTTATGGATGATGGGCAGAAAGGAGCAGCAAAGAAGCAAATGTTTAATATCCCGTTACCCTTTTCTACTTTTTTTTTTCATGTGTGATAACTGCAGGATTCCTCAACTTCTTTATGGGCTTGAGGAACTGACATGACATGGCTCCCTTGGCATAGAATTTATCACCTTGCAGTTTATTTGGTTAGCATAACTAAGTTTTGTATCTCCCTTGTGTGCTTATCTTGCAAATCTCCCTTATGTGCTTATATGACTAAAACCTATAGGCAATTCCATTCTCTTGCCCAGAATACCTGATTTAGCAAGGCCTAAAACCAGACACTTCCATCAGTGGTGCTAGTTGTGGTGTTTAAAGTTAGGCAAGTTTAGTTGTCTTCCTGAGTTGGGCCTGAAGTTGTAGTGTTAGAAAGAGAAATCGTAGTCAGGGGTCTTACAGAAACGACTCCTAGGATCCTTCTATGAATATCACCTCTGAAAATATGCTCTTCAAGTCAATTTTGTGGAATTATTCTAGTCCACAGAAATCACTTCATCAATGGATTTTGTTTTAGTAATAACATACATATATGTAAGCTTTGTTAAAAAAAAAAAAATCTTTTCTACTAAATATCATGATTATCTGTTGGGAAATGGCTGGTAAACTCAGTTTCTTATCTGTTTACACTGGTTGAATTGAAATATAAGGAAATACAAACTCACCACAGTAGCAGTTGCAAGAGAGGATGCCTGAAAGTTGGTTGTGATATTGTTTCTTAAGTTGTAACCTTTATCTCAGTTTATCTCCTTTATCTCAGTTTATATCATAGGATGTTTCAATTAAGTGAGGGTTGATTTTTGGAAAATGAGTGAACCAAGTTATACTGATAGTCATCATCAAATCAAATAAGATGTAACAAACAACCTCATTAGAACTTGAGCTCTAATGAAGGAAGAAATAGAACAAAATGAATTTAATTGATTTAACAGAATTTTTCATATACAATATACATTTTTAAAATATCTGGAACTGTTTGGGTATATGAGAAAATATTTGAAAAATAGTCTACACTAGTAGATTACACACATTCAGGGCAATTTTCTGGCTTTGCATGCTTGGTAATAGAACTTTATGCTGTAAAATAAGTTGAATTTGTCCTAACTGAGTAATGATCCTTTGTCTATGCTAACTCACAGTCAATGGTCACGACTTCCTTGGGCTACTGCTATGAGGTCCCTACCACATTGGTAACAAGCAGTTCTAGCAGTATAACAGCACTAAGGATTGGGTTTTTATGCCCAGAAAAGTCTTCTGGAATTGTTTAATTTTTTTGGTATAAATGTAGCTTATATGTCTCTATGAGATTAACATGTCAAAAAGATGCAATGATGTGTTTACATGTGGCTCTGCATTCTAAAGCAGAATGTCAATGTTCTGGAAGTTATCTACAAGCATAGAATCACAGAATCATAGGATCATTTATCAGTAAAGATCATAGATCTTTAAGATCACCAAGTCCAACCATAAACCTAACACTGCCAAGTCCACCACTAAACCATATCCCTAAGTGTCACATCTACAAACCTTTTAAATACCTCCAGGGATGGTGACTCAACCACCTGCCTGGGCAGCCTCTTCCAATAGTTGATAGCAGTTTCTGTGAAGAAATCTTTCCGAATATCCAATCTAAACCTTCCTGGTGCAACCTGGGGCCATTTAGTCTTGTCCTATTGCTTGTTACCTGGGAAAAGAGACCAACCCCCACCTCGTTACAATATCCTTTCAGGCAGTTGTAGAGAGTGATACAGTCTCCCCTCAGCCTCCTTTCCTCCAGACTAAACAACCTCAGTTCCCTCAGCTATGGCTCATAAGACTTGTGCTCTAGACCAGCTTCATTATCCTTCTTCGGACATACTCCAAATTTTTGATTTCTAATCTTGATCAGACAACTCATTTCAAGGACAGATCTTGACAAAATATATTTTCAGAGCAAGCATAATTGAAAATGTTTTCTCATTACTGCAGTTTCTGGTTAAATTTTATTTGCAGTGACTTTCTCTTTGAAATGTCTTTTTTCTTACTTGTAAATCTTTTTCAGTATTTCATTGGTGTGATCTTTGCTTTATTGCTGCTGTCAAAGACTATCATTTTCTCCTGCATAGATACTGATCTTCCTTTCCTTTTAAATATTCTTTTCCCAGAAGAAGTAAGCTTA
The DNA here is from genome assembly GCA_033628505.1 of Tringa tobata. Classification (NCBI taxonomy): domain Eukaryota; kingdom Metazoa; phylum Chordata; class Aves; order Charadriiformes; family Scolopacidae; genus Tringa; species Tringa tobata. The sequence continues at coordinate 361,006 of JAHREE010000332.1, read as the reverse complement.
ACAGGTTTTTAGAGCCCTCAGCAAAATCAACACTTGCCAGATATCAGGATGATGACTTTTCTGCCTACCCATTTCTGAACAAAATTATTACTGCATTATCCTGGCTCATACAAAGAAGTAAAAAAGTAAAGAACAAAATCCTTACCTCTTCCTTTCTCCCTACATTAAATACACAGTTGGTATGGAGGAAAATCTATTATTCCTGTTTCATACATAGAGAACTGAAGCACAAAGGGGCTAAGTGATTTGATTCAGATAGATTATGACTACGATTATGGAAGGGATAGGAAGTGAAATCTAGGAGTATTCCCATTGTTGTTCAGTTTGGATTTTTTTTTCCCTTTTCCTGTAATGTAAAAGGGAAATCCTATTTTATTTTCATATGTATTCCCTTCCCGATTCCTATTTTATCTTTATAGTGTAAGGATCTTAGGATACGGATGATTTCAAACTTCTACACTGCTTCACAGAGCATGGCTCTGGTCTAGCAGGATCTTCTAGTAGCACATTTCTAGATGGCATAGAATAAATCATAAATAACTAAAACACAATGAAAATTTAATAGAGAGCCTAAATAAAGTAATAAATTGCTGCCCAACCAGCTTCTGTACAGCTGCAAACCTTCCCACTGGTACAAATCTTCAGGATCTAAAAAAAGTGTTATTGCTTACGGAACTGTGGAATCCTTCTACAGACAATGTGTGTTCAGCATTCATTTAAAAAGTAAGCCAAACTACATCATAAATTTTACAAGGAGACAAAGGAAACATGGAATTTATGATGATTGACTCTTGCTGAAGGTTGATCCTGCAGATCTGTATTTGTCATTTCAATTACATGAAGCCATTTTTCAGTTTTTCATGGCTGGCTGAAGGGTTAGAGTGCCAATGGAAACATCACATTGAAATAGCATCTGCCAGAAATATTGCACAAGGAACTGGGAGCTGCTTTAACAGATCTTGTAAAATATTGCTCCTTCTTATACTGAACATAGAGGTGAGAGTATTTCTTATTTGCCTTTTCAGTCAATTGGTGCTTTGTCTGAAATGGAATGGAACCGTAGGCTTAGGCTGTGAGGGAATATCACAAATGTTGAAGATCCTGCTGACTCCACCTATTTGTTGTAAATGTGATTTTTAGGATCTTGCTGATTACACCAATTCGTTACGAAATGAGTGATTATGGATCCTACAGAACCATGAGGTAGCAGCAATTTAAGATTTGTTAATGCTATTACAGTAAATCACAAGATTAACTTGTATGATTTTAACAATATTTAATCATCAGCCAATGATCAGAATAATTTAATAAAATTTGCTATAATCAACACAGCAACTTAGTTAAAAATTCCAAAATGGCAAGGTTCACACAAGACTTACAACAGAGTTTCCTAAATCAAATCACACAAACACAAACATGAGACTTAAAACAAAGTTTCCTAAATCACATCGCACACACACAAACATGCACAGAAACATAGATATAGAGGTTAAGCTGTGATCAAGATTTTCTCTCCTTGCAAACTGCAGTAAATTATTGGTACCAAATGGTCTTGGAAACGTTGCAAAAATCTAATTGTAGTGAATTGCTCGCTATTCTCCTTTGTCAGCATTTGTCAGCACATGATCTTTGAAATCCTCACAAAATCTACCCTGAGAGGTGTTCCAGCTCCGGGGGATATACTGTACACAGCCTGCTGCAATCCCAGAGAGCTCAATCAGTCTCACTTAGGATCACTATTTATAGGTTCATGAGGTGATTGACTTTGGTCTATGTTTTTCCATTTTGGCCACAATTCTGGTACCTTCCAGAGCAGGCTATGATGCAGGCAGCATGGAGTTCTCAGGTATGGTTCCCAGGCAGAAGGAGTTTCTCATATGGTTAGGGAGTGCCTAATCGTCCCAGCTCAGTGTACTTGTAACTGGGACAAGAAAGTACCAGATTGTCCTGACTTACTGCGCTTGTAACCAGTATAAGAAAGTGCTGGAACGTTCCGGCTCATCGCACTTGTAACCAAGGCAAGAACAGAATGTTGGCTGGTCCTGCCATCACAACCTGGCCCAGGGGGTCTGCACCACCACAGGGAATTTCAGTTTCTGTCAGCACATGTGAAGATTTTCTTTAAAGGCGGTGAGCTACTTGCATTGGCTTTTACTAAACCGTAAATAAATTGGCTATTTGAAAGGTTCTTGAATAGTATAAAAGCACTGAATCATTCCTTTAGCTGTTCCACTGAAAAATATTTAATTCTTGTCCTCTGTTAATATTATCTAAAGCAGATTTATTAATTTTTTTTTCACCTATGCTTTGCTCAAGGAATATTCTCTAGTGCTATTCTGGCTTGAGCCATGCTTGATGGTTTTGCCAGCATAAGTATGTCAAAAAAGTGTGAAAAATCATTTCCCTGTTAAGTGCATTTTTGCTAGAAAAAGTGAGTAAAGTGACAGGAAAAAGAGTGAATTCTTAGTTGTTAACCAACTGGTGTGAGCTATACTAACAAATACATCCCTTTGATGATCAGGTTTGTTGGTGTGGCAGTTAACAATCACTCTCTAATAAAATAAGGTGTAATTTCTACACTTCTTAGGTCTCCTAATTGCTTGAATGTTTCTTGGTGTTTTTTTTTTTTAGCTTTGTTGCAATAAATGCAACTTGGTATTTGCTTTTCTTTCAATGTGAAGTGAGAGGATTATGTTTACAAGAGAAAGCAGGCTTTTGGATTTCCTGGCCAGTTCCCAATACCTTTTCTGGTATTAGCAGTAGATTTGGTTTGTTACACTCTGGCTGCCTGGAAAAATGAGGCACGGATTTCTGTCAGTCTCTCCTGGGCCTGAAGTACATTGTCAAACAGGTGTCAAATCAGTAATGATGCAAAAGATACGCTGACAAAAGTAAGCAGTATGATATGGGAGGCTGTATTCAAGTTCAAAGACAAGCACTGGAGGTAATGGGAAGTGTGCATACCCCGTGAGCTCAGGATCACTTTCTGACTCAGGGACTGAGATACCCAAAATGGAAAAAAAGTGTTCCTTCACGGAAGTGTTATGAAACCAAAGTACAAGTGTGTTGGTGTTGAGATGTGGTAAGATGTTGAGATACTGTTGTAGAGTCCCGATATATTTTCAAAGTCCTGAATGAAGGAGAGACTAAATTAAGGCAACAGGGTGAAGTACCAGTGATGTTGATACTAGTGATTAAAGCATCCTATGTATTATCTATATGCAGCATCCAAAAGGAGAAGGGTTCTCTATTGATGGAACCTGGAAATGGCTCCTATTGCAGCCATCATAGATTATTATATCTCTTTTTTCTTAAAAAGAGTCTAATAAAGTCAGAGGGTTTATACAGTGCTAGTCTCTCAGATTATATGTATTCTGTTCAATGAAATTTTCATTGAATTTTGTTTATTGTGAGAAATCAATACTTGCCTGGTAGTGCCTTAGAAAATGCATTTGTCCATACATGTTAAGTCATTTGTTATCACTGTTGAACAGTGCTACAGGCAAGCAAATATTCCATATTTTTTCCCATAAGAGAAATTTGATTTAGAGTTTGTTCAGTATGGATTTGGTAAAGAACCTGATTTTGAGAAAAAGCAGAGTGGTACTACAATGAGACAAACTGAGAAACAACACTATCACTTTCCATGTAAGTGTTTATGACTTCCCTCATCCTCCTCCCGACTTTTTTGCTCTCCTGGTAGACACCTTTTGTAGTGTGTTAGAGGAATAACTGCATAGCTGAAACAACAAAATGAGCTTTGGTCAATTAGTTGTCAGTTATACACCACTTACAAACCAAGTAGCCAAAACGATGGTGAATATAGGATAACTAAAACTGTTTTTCATGTAATTTGTTCCTCAATAGAAGTTTTTAAATGTTAGGGGTATGGACATCTTCTTTAAAAGACAATTTACCCTTTCAACCTGAATAAATGTGTCTCTTGTGGGTATTACAAGGAAACTACCAGCCTCCATTCAGTTTAATCTTCATCTGTATTTTTAATCTTTTCTCTAATAAGTATAAAGTTAGATAAGTTAAATCTACATATCAGTCCTCCCGAAATAACTAAAAAGTAAAATCACTGAAAAGAACATTTGTTCTGTTCTACCTCAAACCAGGACAGCCATTTTTCAGCTCTTTAAGTATAGAGAGATTGACATTCTTTGTAACATTTCAAAGCACTGGCTTGCCATTTATACCCATCACAGTCTTTCAGCTGAAGCCTTCTTCTCTTGCCAATATACTATTGCATTAGTCTAATTAAAAAAAAATATAAAATAATATGTCTATATCTCAGTCTTCCCTATGAATTCCTCTATTGGTAAGGATACGCACTTTATATTATGTTGTTCTCTGTGTTGCTTAATAGTAAAATCAACTCTCAAAAATTTGCAACTCCAGAATTTCTTCCCTCTCCAAATCTGTGCAACCAGTATGGGTCTGGCTGTACTAGTATCAGTCATGACAAAAAATTAAAGTTTACTGCTTGCACCATGGTAGTGCCTAAGGAAAGTGTTGATTCCGTTTCCAGTGCCATACTATTTTAGCCTTGTTTGAGGCTGAACAGTAGTTTTGAGAGCGGATTCCTATTTTTTGGTGGGAGCTGAGCCTTCACGCTGCCCATAATTTGGAGAATTCAGCAGCATTTGCAATAGTTACAAATTCAGAGAGTTGCACTACACCCCCTGTTTCTCAGCTTGAGCAAAAGACTTAGGCTCCCCTTTCCCACCCAACCCGTCCCTGCTATGTGTCACAGCTGATGCTGACCACATGCAACATCAAGAATTCCTAGAGAAATTTTACTAGGGACAGCAAAATAGGAAACAGGGCTGAGAGAAAGCAAGGATGTTAGAATCATAGAATCATTCAGGTTGGAAAAGACCTTTGGGATCATCAAGTCCAACCATCTATGCTACTCTACAAAGTTCTCCCCTACACCATATCCCCCAACACTGCATCTAAATGACTCTTAAACACGTTCAGGGATGGTAGCTCAACCACCTCCCTGGGCAGTCTATTCCAGTGTCTACAGTAGATACAAATCATTTACGGGTCTAGCAGGGGGAAGAAAGAGCACTCTTTCCCTCTTTCTCACTCTGAAAGAGTAAGGAAAACTGCCCTGGAATCACTGGAATCAATAAATATAAGAAAGCACTATATTATACGTGCAGAGAAACTCTGTTTTGGCTTTTGTGAGGCCTTTTAAATATTCATGTAACTTTTCTTTAGTAATCAAACACTGAAAGTGCAAACACAGTTTTTCACCAGGCATGTCAAGCTTCTCTTGTGTTAGGAAGCATATGAACAATTTTAATGAGAAAAAGTTCAATAATTAATTTAGTGAGAGCTGCCTAGGTTATTTCTAAGTCCTTAGAGGGATTATGAGATCATTAATTCTCTGTGACTTTCGTCTTCATATTTACTCAGGGAAGAAAACAATGGTCTTCATAACAAATTTCAAAGGGAAAGGAAATTATCCACTTTTCCTGTCCATTGTGAAGAAAGTAGAAACATACGTTTAAACTATAATCTTTTCTTGCTACAATTTGATATTAAAAACACATTCTGTTAGCTAATGTAAGAATTGTGAAGCGCTGCAATAATTTGTATGGGAGGGTTATGGAGGTTCAGTTACTGAAGTTCTGTGAGAACAAAGAAGACCACCATCTGCCAGAAACTACATTTGGACAGTTAGTGCTGACTTGCTGTAAGAAAATGGACTAAATGGTGTTCTAGCCATTTTCAGTGATTCTGCATGTGCTAGTAATTTTTTATGATATTGTACAATGCACAAAAATGTACAAGCAAGGAGATAAATCTTTATAGGCAAAATACAAGGAGCCAAAAAATATTTGTTTATTGCTTGGTGTATTTCATTAGCACAGTTATATCTCTGTTTGCAATTGCAGACTCAATGGATCAGTTACTACGTGTTCTCGTGCTGATTTCAGATAAGCCTTACCCCTCACAAGAGAGAAGTCTCAATATTTTTTTCTGGAGCACGGGGTTGGGGGACAGAGGGCAAGGAGCCGGGGCACGTTACGCTGGTTTTGGTTTAATGCAGTATGAGGCACTGTGTATATTTAGAACTGCTGAATGACTAAATTGTATTTAAACCTTTTGAACCACCAAATCTTTCTTTCTGACAATATGATTTTGTGTCCTTTGTACTTAACCGGCAGTATTTTTGTTCTATCACGCATTTGCATGTGTATGATGAGATCTGATGGGAGTTTCTGCTCCCACAAAGGGGAGACAACTTGGAAGCTTATTGGTTCTTGGAGGATTGAAGTAACCCAAGTTTTTAACTACTGCACTGAAGTGTATTTATGCTTCTTAATGTTTCCCTGATTTTCATCCAGATCTGTGGAAACAGTTTATTCACTTGGATTTTAGGGCATTATTTTTGCTTTGATGATTGTTAAAATTTATTAGCCTTTTCTCATTGAACGGTGATAATGTTATTTGTGAGAGTTAGTTTATAAGGAGTTCTGGAGGAGACACTTATTGCCTTATAGACTGCATTATAGTTATAGTGGAGCTATATCATATCTGAGGTTTCTGTGACTGCTTATGGCCAGATTCTGGTATCAATGGCAACATCATAAATGTGAAGAAATGCTACTGGCCTTATGCTAATTGTGAGTGTGAAGCTGTTTTAGGACTGAGCTGAATTCCAGCCTAGGTTGCATATACTGTTGTCATTCAGTGAAGAACACACAGATTATTTTCTCCCTCATCATTGCATGCTGAAACTCTGATATGAGTTTCAGATAGCGATTGATTTTATTTCCATGTCTTCCATGTGCTGCAGGTGTTTTTCAATGAATTATTCATTAGATACTTCTATCACTTGTATATACAAAACCAGAAAAACTGCATCCTCTAAAGACACACAGGGATAGTTACTGAGTGACTGTTTAACATATCAGTAAGTTCTAAATATATTTTTGGACAAACTTAATAAAGCTGATGCCTGCCTTCTATTGTATTTTTTTTCCTACTGATCTTTTGTAGACTTAGGATTGTGTCCCACTGATTAATGGGACTAGCAAAAGGAAACTATCTTCTAGATGTAGTAATGTTGTCACTCCCAAAATCATTTTTATCGCTACATGTAGTTTGCCAAATTTTGTTAAGATAATTAAGAAAAACTTGTAAGACATTTTTAGAATTACACATAATGCTCAATCTGGGTCATAAGTAATTAGTGGTTTTTTTCTAAATTTTAAATACTCTTCTTTATCAGTAAACAAATATCTGAGCCTATCCTTAACCCTGTTCAGATTCCTGTTAGAGTGAGCCTGATCAAGAGCACTTTATTTACAGAATATTCAAAAAACATCAATTCCTTGAACAGAAGTTGTTAGTAATTGCACAGAACCTTAGAAAAACATTCACTGAAGTTCCATGGATATTTTAAAAAAAATAAAAACCACCCAAAAAACAGCTTCCATGACCTGTTATTTCTACAAGGGTCTCTCAATTCTACAAGCATGTCACCACTTAAAATACAGTTCTTACTTCTGACAGAGACTCTGAGATTGTCAGGCAGAAAACATGATAGCCAGCTAGAAGTATTTGGTCTTGAAAGGAAACCTTGTTATCGATTTGGTCCTTAATAAAAGTTTTGGTGTCCATGGGAATGCAAAATAATCCTCTTAACAGACATCTGTGTGTTTTCTGCAAGCTCCCTGTCAGTCATTAGCATGTTGGACTTTGACATCTTTTCAGCTTTACAACTGAAACTACTTTTAAGTAAGAATATTCTGCCTATGTAAGTATTCTTACAGCTTAAAATGGTAAGATTCTGGTACCTTCTGAATGCATTTTTCATATTATGTCAGATCATTTCCCTCCTTTTTTCTTCTTTTTTTTTAAATATAAGTAGCTGAGAAGGGAATAATTTTGCACTGTCTGTACTGTTTTTAGGCCCCAAGCAATGAGATGCTGAGAGAACTCTAAGGGATGCCTGTACAACTTAAATTCCTTGTGACTTCTCCAGAACTACACAGGCCCTGAAAGAATGTAGATCTAAACGTTTTAAGAAATGAACACTTTTCTAAGGATAATGGATACTTGTCATTATGAATCAATAAGAAGTTGCAGAGTTGTTCTTACATTTCAGATCCGTTTGCTTCTCTTTTGTGGTAACTTTACAATGAGTTGTATTGAATTACTGAGCTCCAGTGGAACTAAATTACACAGTGGAAATCTTAGTATGCTGCTTACAGGCAGCATACATGTGTATTTTGCTGTGACAAGGTACAAAAGGTTCTGTGCTGGAACAACATATCAGTGTTTCTGCCACTCAGCCATTCATTTGAACTCCTACAGCTGTTTTGTTGCTAAACAATGCATGAAGTAATGAGGAGCCATTCTGCTAGCTGGCCTAGCAGGAGAGCGGAGAGACTCAAATATGTTTAAGAGTACAGAAAAAAAAAAAAAAAAAAAAAGACTTAATCAGATACTTTCTTGTTTGTTGGCAAGTGAGAGCTCCATATTGACAAAATCACAATCAAGCATCAGGCAAACAATCATTGCATTCCCATGTTCACAATGGAAGAAATTGCCAAGGAATAACATTATCAGCAATGCTTTTAGAAAGCTTCATCACCATTATATACAGCCAGATTATAATACCTTGACTATTATAAAACAGACTGTAGGAGAGCAAGACAGCGGGTGCCCGTTCCCTGTGTTTGGAGAAGAGAGCACAAGTTGCTCATTCTCCCTGAAGTGAGTGGGGAACAGGCTCCTACAGTCACCACCATGGACTTGCGTATGTCTAGCAGTTTTGAGCAACATTCACTCTCTCCAATTGATTTTGATACTAGATGTAGACTAGATACTAGACTACTTCAAATATTTCAGAACCTCAGGAGCAGCTCAGTTGGAGAGGTCTCCCTGCAATGTCAGAAATCCACCAGTGCCACTGATTACCTTCAGGTGTAATTGGCAGGATATTTGTGTGCTCCTGGTGGGAATACAGTGCAGGAACAATATTCCTCTTTGCTTTTCTACCTGTTTGCAAAACAGAATAAAAAGGGATAGCTCTTTTCTCTGGTTTTTTTCCCAGAATCAATTGGTTCATGGTGGTATTCCTCCCGCAGGTCTGTGATCCAAATTAAAGAAGCAACATTTTTCTCATAGTATTTTAATAGCGCAAAATAGGTCCATTACGTATCCCTCTGGACTTCCTGGAAATGAAGCAGACACTGATTCAGAAGATTAATTGAATCATTACTTCTGGCACCATTACAGGTCCTTCGGCTCTTTATTGATTTGAATTTGGCATTGACACCTAGCTTTCCTTGCAGGTGATGATGTAGAGCCTTGTGAGAGAATAAGAAAGATCTTGTTACTACAAGAACAAGGAGTTAGTGAGGTGAATGTACATATGTCTCATACACTCTCTTAAATCTTCCCACGTAAAAGAGATCTGTCAGAGTTGTTATCATTCACAGAGGCTGGTCAGAAAGGTTTTCAGTAGAAAATTACGTTTCATTGAAAGCTAAGTGCCTCATCGAGTTGTGTCTATTTTGGCAGCATTTCTCAACGAAAGTTTTATGAGGTCCTGGTATATCCTGTGGATGCAGAGCTTTATTCTCTCCTCTAGAGCTGACCAAGAGTTCATGGTTTATACCCAGTCTTCTCTCCTTTTGTGAACCATGTTGTACCATGTTAGTGAGAAGATTTATACAAAATTGTATTTATAGTTGCAGGTTCTGCTGTTTAATCTCTAAAACCTTTTAATATCCTGACAATTTTTCTTCTTTCAGAGGTGTCTCATTCAGGGACTGGGTTTTTTCTTCAGACAATAATTCTCCTGTGTTCTATTTAGGAAAAAGCTTTTTGATGGATCTTAGACGAGGAAAACCAGCTACACTAGAAGGAGCAGGTTTCCCAGGGAATTCAGTTGACTCTTTCTTCCTGGATGAACTTTGAGCAGTTGAAAGTGTTACGGACTGCTGTCATTCATAATCATATTTTTAGCGCTGAGTGGTTCTGTGTGAAGAATAATTCTAAAAAAAATCTAATACAAAAACTTTTCTATCTTACAGAAAACTAGAAATAGAGTTCTATTTTAGGTACTATTTTTTATGTTATTTATAGTTCTTCAGTTAATGTGGATAGGTTTTGGATCTTAATATTTGAAAATTGGGAGAGCTAAGATTTTTTCATGGGGAATAAGCAAAAAAGGATGGTTAAAAAAAAAAGTTTTGCTTTATGGCTTTTTAGGTGCTCTTTTTCTAGACTCAAGAAATATAAGCAATTGGTGAATAACATCTCCATTGGAAAGGTTTTTCAACAACAAGTAGGCTGGTAGAGAGAGTTCCAAACAAACTTTTACAACAAGAGATGTTTCTGTAGAGAGTCCAACCACAGACAGTCACAGAAAATTAAGAACTTTTTGACAGTTGGATCCCAGTACCTGTCAAGAGCTTGCAGAGGTTTTAGGCAGTAATGTATGACATAAGTCATGGCTTAATACTGACATGAGAATCGAACACTTTGTCCCCTGTAGGAGGTGTATTAGTGGGATGGTTCAAAAACTTCCTTTGTAGGAACAGCAGATGATCTGTAGACTGCTATAAGCTGTCCTGTATCTGTGGCTGCTAGTAACCTGTTATAAATCTGATGGTATTAAACAACTAACTTCTGATTCAAATGTTAAGTAGAAACAGAGGCAAATCCCTGAGCTTCTGTTTTGATTCCTGTTTACCTACTAAAATGAAGTGGGGATCCATGTGGGGATGCTGTTTTACTGTGACATATACATAGCAATCTGTTTTTACCCAAGACTTATTTTGATTTGCTGAAAATAAAGTACCTAATTGCCAGTGTTGTTGCCTCTCCAACTGCCTGGACAGCCTATAGGAGAAGGCATATACTACATATATTGTAGGCATGGAGATACCTGCAGGACAGACAGGGTACTCAGAAAGTAAATTGATCCTGGGAAGACATAATGCAAGAGATCAAAGCAGTGGACAATCAAGCTCTTTTCATTAAGCAAAGCTTAAAGCATACAGGTATTTTAAAAAGGCAGTTAAAATGTTTCTGTTCCAGCAAGCATTGAATATAGCTATCAGGAATAATTATAAAACAAACCCATTATTGATCTGGGAGGCCTCGCTGAGTTTAGTTTTTGTCATACGTATCATGAAGAAGTTTTGATTTGAGCAGAATTACTCCTGGTTTTATATCAGCTGAGAAGCAGTATACAGCTCCTCTCCTTTGAGCAGCCTAAAATTGTATATGTAATTCCGGACTGGCCCCTATCTATAAGGATAGAATTTCATTGGCAAGGAAATAAGGATGGTGAATTCAGAATTGGAAAGGGGAGGGATAGGAGGTTTGTTCTCACCAGCTGGTCACAGAGAAAGGTTGTTTTCTTGGGAACTTGAAAAAAAATCTCCATTTGATGGCAGAGCTGAAAAGGTGGTTAGAAAATAAACATTGCTGCTTACAGGAGCTGTCACCATATTTAAGGCTGATGAGTAGTAATTAATGCGGATTCTTTCAAGCACGAGTTGCAGGCTCAAATGGTGCTTAGTGATTCATAGAGGAAGAGGGAAGTGAGAGAGAGAGAGAGACACTTTCTTTGAATTTGAATTTACTCCCTGTGAAAGTCTGAAAGTCACAGTGTACAGGTCTCACAGCCTTCAGTGGCAATGAAGAAGTGACTCTGTGTGTTTGGTCAAATTGCAGGAGGCTTTGAACACAAGAGCATTCACAATTACCAGAGGTTAACCAAATACATTCTTACTCTCTTACATGCCTTCAGATCTGAGGGTAATTTATAACCTGATGGAAACTTTCTGTTCTCTGGCTCATTCCTTGGTATTCATAGTCTACATATAAAGATCACTGCAGGGTTTTTGAATGACTAAGAATGAATGACTGAGAAAAAGTTGACATGGATGACAATGATTGAAAAGGACTAATTTAATACCTTACATTCAGCTCAAGTGCCAGCTACCTGTAGAAATATATCTTAATAACAATGTGGAAGGTGTAAGATGTAAATTGTAAGGTACAGGCTATGATAGATACAGATATTTTAGGTATCTTCTATCTTATGTAATTTGCAAATTATGTAGTTCTCAAATTTTACATGGAGGTGCCCTGTGTAAGGCTGTGACTTGTGTTCAAACAGTCTGTCATGCTGTAGAAATGTTTATGAACTTTGTAAGCACAATCCCAAAGACTACAGACGTCTTTATTACTGTTTATAGTGTTTATCCTTTCAACATATGGATACTGTAATTTATAACAATCTAGAAACCAAGGCAGAAATATATTTTGCATTACAGATGGGCTTTACAGTCTTGACACACAAATGTATGTATCACATAAGTGGTTAAAACACAGTGCCGCTGATGTCAGGGAGGTGACAACTGGGCTCTGCCCAGATTCTTATGTAGCTCTTGTCAAGCTACAGCTCTGCCAACTATAACTTCTTACCCATTCTCATAATAGTTAAAGTCAAGGCAAATGCACTGCTTCACCACACAGTTCAACTAGATGAAATGTGCTCAGGCACGTCCTGCCTCTCAGATTCTTTGAACTTTTATCCATCTGGAAGATGAAAGGCCTGTCTCGTGAGGAAGTTCTGAGTGGGCTATGGAGTTATTTTACGTGATTCACCCTTCACTTTGCTCAGACACAGATCTCATGTCACAAAATGCTTTCACACTGAACTGTAATACGTTAGAGTAAATAGTAGCCATGTCTGTGCTACCGGTAGGCGATGTGTGATTTGACAGCAAGATTAAAGGAATGACGACTGGGATTAAGTTTTCTGGCAAAGTGACCTACTGGTAAATTATACCTTGATTTAGCAAACACGGATAATCACAAATCTTTGTTCTCTGTATTGAAGTCAGATAGTTTATTTCCTGATTTTAAACTCTTTAGGGGACAACTAACTGTTTATTACCAATTCAAAACAGAGTTGGATGGTACAATAAAAAAGACAAATTAAAACAACACCTTCCACCTCCCCCTTCTTTCCAGGCTCAGCTTAACTTTCATTCCCAGTTCCCATATCCCCTTTCTACTAGAATGGTGAAGAGGAAATAAGGAATGGGGGCTGCAGTCAGACCATAACAGTTCCCCTCTGCAGATTTTTCCTCCTCCCACTTTTCTGATGCTTCAGTGTGAGTCCTCTCTATGGGCTGCAGTCTTTAAGGGTAAACCTGCTCTGGTGGGAAGTCCTCTGCATGGGCTGCAGAGTGGATATCTGCCCCACTGTAGTCTTTGCATGGGCTGCAGGGGAAACTCTGCTCCAGTGCCTGGAGCACCTCCTCCCTCTCCTCTCACCTGGGCGTTGCAGGGCTGTTTCTCACACTCACTTCCTCACCCTCAGTTTATTTTCAAAATAGTAGTATGGTAGAGTTCCACTAACAAATTAAATAGTTGTTCTGTATGGTACAGGTTAGATGCTCCATTGATATAATAATTCATTCTATTTCAGTTCTGTCCTAATTATCACAAAGTATATATGAACTAAGAGCAAAATGCTGTGTGTTAAATGAAGAGTTTACTCTTCTCTAAAAACAGTACTGTCTTCTCAAAAAGCCAAGAACATTATGCATGTAAAAAATTTTGAAAAAGTTCAACCAAGGATAGAAATAGTTTTGATTAGTTGAGAACCTCCAAGTGAAAAAAAAAAAAGGAAACAAACCAAAGAGTAATCAGAGAGATATATTAGCATAAATTACATATACTTAGCAAAATAACAAAAACAGCAGGCATTTGAACCTCAGAATCAGGTTTAAAAAACATGAGACTGCATTGTAAATTTGAGGATGTGGACTTTTTTAATGTTTTGGTTTTGATTTTTCACACTGGGGAGTTTCAGCCAGAGATATCAGTTGCACTCAGAACAAGAACGGCAATGAGAAGGTTTTTATCTGCCAGAGAAATGGGAGACACTACATATTAGAAACTTCAAAGGCTTTGGCAGCTTGGAAAATGTAACGTTTTTCTTTTAGCTTGAGCCTCATATGGAACATGCCATCGGAAAGGCTATTGCCCCATGTATTCCTATTATATTACTAGTTAATTCCAGCCAAGCTTGAGGACTAGAAATTTTTTGTGTGAGAATAGTGAAGAGACACTTAATGACTTTCCGAGACCTGGACTTGGAACATAAATCAGGTATCATCAGACTTACAATAAAATCACTCAGTTGGGAAACCATCAGTACTTCCTAAATGAGTCAGTTCACCCTGCCTGCTAACAGGGAGAATATACATTTGCTACAGAGAAATTTTAAAAAAATAAAAAATAAAGCAGAAAATAGCTAATCAAAATGGTGATTTATTTTATTTCTATAATCTGTTTGGCAAAATGTTCATTAATTCCCTTAAATAAACAGAAAAAAAAAAAATCACCCTCCCTCAAGCCACAAATTAGCCAAAGCATTAATAGATCATTCTTGATAATAGGCTTTTTCCATGGATTCCGTTTCACCCAGTGTTCAAAGTGCAGCTCCTTACTTTCAGCTTAATGCATTTAATAAAACTTAATGAAACATTTGTAAACTTGATTAAACACTCTGGAAAAGAAAACAAAGTCAAGCCAATCTCCTTCTAATGGAAGCTGGGTTTGTTAGAATAGAAAATGAACTGCCTTCAGCTTCTGCTAACAGAACTCATTGAATTAATTTTATTCATTTGGCAAGATGTATACGTTATATATCACCTGTAATTCCTTCTGGAAATTGTATTAACTACACTTTATCAGTTTGGGTTGGGTTTTTTTGTTTAGTGGTAAGGAAGAACTTACTTGTAAAATTTATAATTATATGCAAGTCATAAAGTTATTTAAAATTATTTGGAAATCTAATTCAGACAACCAGTTTTCTCCCCTGTTATGATAACTTAATTTTGTAGGCAAAGGAATTATGTCCCAATACATAACTGATATACTAAATAACTGAAGTGGAGGTGGTGGGGCTCAATAAAAAGGACACATAAGAGCTACACATTTGTAGTATTAATTAATTGTCTTCTGTTGTTCTCTTATGCACATTTAATGCTTAAAGTTTTTTCCCTGCTGAGAGAGAATGAAAGATGCAAGACAAAATTTTGCATGTTCAAAACTATTTTCTTGTATCACATTCATGATAAGCAATTGCATGTAATCTTTGTATTTCTGTTCTTCTGTTACGTTCACCTCGATTGTATCTAAATGCTCTAAGAGTGAGTTATGCACCTGTGCTGAGATCCCAGAGGGACTTCAAAGATTCCTTGTTCTTCCCCCTTTCCCCACAGAAAAATCATAGTTTGATATGCACAAAACTAGCTTTGTTTCAGTCCTTCTCTTTCCCATTTCATGTCAGCTAAGGAATTACAAAAAAGCCTTTTTTTAGAAAGAGAAAGCTCTTTTAATGCGTTTGAAAGGTGGTCACGCTCTGGATTAGACCCTCTCAGGGGAGTATTGTTTTCAGAGCAAAACCATCTTTGCCTCCCAGCTGGTTTTACCCTCTTCTGTTTGCTATTTGTTGAAAAGGAGATCATAGGCAGACATAAAATAAGTAGTGCATCTGTATCCAGAGAGCAGACAATCCTGTATCAGCTATTGTTACTAGCATTGTCACTTAGCTGCACTTTCATATGTGCATGTTAGGCTAAAATGTACCATAAAAGAAAAAACAGCACGTGAGTGTGTTGACAAGAGTTTCAGATGCATGTTACCATCCAAGAAATAATCTGTAGGGAAGGAAAAACTTGCACCATTTCTGGAAGGCAATACTGTTTCCTTATTCATAATTCACACCTTAATATTGCTGGTTGGGCAAGGAAAGAAATTATTAATCCTGCTCCTCCATGCACACTTGCTCCAAAGCAGTGTAGTCTGTGATGTGGCCACTCTGCCCAATTTATGAACCAAGAATGTCTCAGAAAGCCATACACTCCTCGGTCATGTGGAAAGATTGACATTATGTACACCGTGCCCCAGGGTTATAGGTTGTTTCATGGGTGATATCTGTATGCAGAAGAACATTAGATGCTACATCTAGAATCGATTTCTTGCTTGGAATATGAAGCTGAGTGAAGAGACCTAAAGCCAGTCATGCAGCCTGTCTATGGCAGCAATAACACCACACTAGCTTTGGTGTCAAGGTCTCTCATGCCATTCAGTCTCATGAAAAAGGAGCCACGATATTTCTTATTACCAAACTCCTTTTCTTCCTTGGTGCTCTGCTATGTTTTACTTTCTACCTGGAATATCTACTGTATTTTCAAGCAAATGACCTTTTGACAATTGTAGCACCCTCCTTCGCGTCTCTGTCCTCTCCCCTGCCCAGGCTGCCTGGCTGCTTATTCAACTGGGCAAAAGCTGAGTTCTCTTGGCTTTTGCCAACTTGAGTTATCTGCTGAATAAGCACTTTCACAATAAGTGCAGTCAGCATATGCATAATTTTGGAAACAAAGGCTCTTCTCCTAAGTATCTGTGCAGGTATAACTGTTATAACTGCAAAGGAAGAAACGCTCTGAAATGCAACTACACCTCTCCCCATCTTCAGCCATTAGAACTTGAATGCATCTTTGTTCTGCCTGTATCTTTTCAGTAAGAAATGAGAGAAATGAAAGTTTATTTATCTTCATGATGCTTTTAATATGATTCAAATCAGCCTCTGTATTCTGAATTGTATCTCCCAGAGGTCTAGATCACTCTTGCAAATGTAATTCTGGTTTCTAGGCAGTGATAAGGTAGCCCGTCCTTATTACAGTTTGTTCCTGCAATAGAACTTCTAGACATTAGTTTGGCTTCCAGCCTTCAGACATGACCTGAATTTTATGTACTTAGAAAATAGTACTCTAAGAGTTTTGTATCAGATCACAGTTGCCTCCACTTAAGCAGGAAGGTTATTATGTTGTAACTAATATCTATCGGGTTATTAGAACTATAGTCACTGAAGTTTGTTCTGAATACTGTTTTAAGTTGTCGTAGTTGTCATGGTACAGTTATTATTACTACAATTTCCATGGGGTTCTTTTCAACAGCAGGTAATAACAGCATTGGTGAATGCAAAGCAAAATGGACAGCAAAAAAAAAAAAAAAAACAGTGTCAGGATTTGATATACAGCAACCTGAACTTCTTTTTGAGAACGCAGAAAGATTTTAACTGGAAAAGTACCAAAAGAGAAATACTGTTGACACCTGTTTGTAACCTGAGAACCAGATAAATCCTGTGACCTTTTTTTTCATTATTGACCTTTTTTTTTTTTTTCCCTTTTATGATAATCTTTATGAAATCCAGCTTTGGTAAACTATGAACCTTCACTATTCCAGGATCCCAGAGATTCCAAAATCCAAAACTAGTCCATTTTGAATTTGGCACAAAGATACAGTAATGACAGGGTTTTTCCCCTAGCCCAGTCAAATACACTTAATGTGTTTGATAATAATTAACTGAAGTCTGACTGAAACCTCTTTTGGCTTCTCCTTATTTGTACATTCTGTTGTGTACTTATTTGGGCATAGCAAAGACCTTTCTATCTTGGTAGAGAAATATATTTTAAAAGACCAAACCAACCCAACCCAAAACCCTCCCAAAAAGCAGAAAGAAAAAATAGTCATTGAAGAACTATTTTAAGAAAGAGCATGAAAAAAGGGGAAAGAAGACTCAAATAATTTACCATGATGTATTCATATTTTTCCCTAGTGAAGGGATAACATAAGCAAATGCTTTATTTATCATTACCCCACATTTCTATTGTAAGTTTTACTTTCTATGAACAGAAGAGGATTTTTTTTATTTTCGTTCATTTTATAACAGCATAGTCTTTTGTTTATTTAAATAGACTACACAAGGTACCGACTAGTAAAATCAAACTATCTAATTCTACAATTTATTATAGTTGCCAAAGACATACCAAAGGAAAGACTTCGAGATTAAAACAGGAATAGTAAGAATCTTAATTGAGAAGGTCTTACCAATGCAAGAGCAAGCCAAAATTTTGACACACAGAAGATACATTATTTATCAGCAAAAGTAAGCTGTGAGTAGAAAGCAAACAGGAATTCATCTAGAAGTTGATTATGAGAAAAAAAAAAAGGCTAATTTTAGTTTTGGGGGCTTCCTAGTACAGAAGGTCTGAGGAATTATCTGAATGTGTGGTGATGAAATAGTAATCCTAATAAATATTTGGTGAAGTCAGGAAAGACCGTTATCACCAAAGAAAAAGAAGAGTTGCTTTGTCATTAGGCTTTTTGAAGTGTTTCTTGCCTTGCATTTTATTTTGCTTACATATATTTATGAAGGATTGCATTTCTTGTGCTGCTGTTGTCGAGCTAGGAAAGTGAGCAATCTACCTTAAATTCAGATTAGGCTACAATTCAAAATTAAATTGTAATATAGCTAAATTGAAATTAATAAAATCGAAATTAATTGAAACCTAGTTGAAATAAAGTTGTATATTAATTAAATGGTTTTTATTCCTTCTGTGCTTGCACTTAGAATGGTAGTTTTATATCTAATTCTTTTCCATTGTAAAAAAAGATGTTTGTTTTTACATCAATGACACAGATTCAGACTTAATGTAACGAGGTGCTACTAAAAGACTTTGCCTCAATTTCCTTCATTTTATCTGTATTTACTTACACAGACTTCCAACAGCCCAGCCATTTTACTAGTCTCTTGTAACAGGTAGGGAAACCTTCTCGAGAGTCCCAAGTTTTGCTGTCAGATGTATTTTTTCTGCAGGAATGTGTAAAATACCGAAGAACCAAATTCTGATCCACAGTCAGGCACTTTTAATTAATTTCATTAATGACATCTTTATTTGCCCTTTCAGCTTTATAAACTAGATTTTAATAGCTGTCATGTATCTGTAAAAGGGTTTATTTTTTAAAACTGCAAAATCTTGCACTGAGAGGATATAATCTGTGCCAATGAAAATAATATCCACACATACTAAACAGTTGCATTGTCAGGAAAATTATTTTAATGAATTTGAATCTAATCATCATGGATGGTATTTAGGTAAATAGTTCAAACCAGATTAATTATGGATAAATATTACAGTTTGTGTTTTTCGGAGGAGGTAATGTATGTATGTGCTTAATTCTTTTTATAAATACGCAACGCAAAGAATTATGGAGACTTTCAAAAAGTGCTTTGGCTGGAAAAGGTCGTTTCTTTTGTAATGTGAGTAATATCAGTTCCAAAGACAGTCTCTCACCTGTCTGCTATGGAGCTAATGCAACCTCTTGCTACTGTGCATCTCACTATACTAACCTCCTGTCAATCCTAAAACCTGGGAGTCTATATGTCATGTTAAGCACCTTGAAAAAGGTATGCCTTAGGAAAGTCTCAGGTGTAACAAGTAAAGCATCACTACAGTTGTTACTTCAGCTCAGAATGAACATTTAGATCCACATCCTAAGAATGAAATACGCTATGGCTTTGACTTTTCTGCAGTTTCTGTTAAAATCTTGAGTCACTATCTTCTCTTTACAGCTCCTGTGTTCAACGCACACACACAAAAGTGTATCAAAGTTACTACTTTTGTGGAAAAAAGAAAGAATCCCACAGCGTTTCTTTTTAATAATTGTTCGGCTACAAAATTTTATTGGTATCTTTCTATGTTCCCTCTAGAGGATGTAAAGCACAAAAGCATTGCCACAGAACATATAAAATTACAAATGAAATTTATTGTAAAAAGTAGAATGTCTTCTAGACTGGTGTCAGTATTTATTTCATTCATAAACCAAAACTGCAGGTATAATATATTCATTGTCAGCAAGTTCGTGTGTGTAATTTGCCATCCAACAGTATTGACTGATATAAGACAGATATTGAAAAGACAATTTAAATTTACTCTTCCAAACATAAACTGTTCCACAAGAGCACTGTAAAAACTCCTTCAAGGTTTTGTGTTGTGCTTCACATTTAGGGTTAACTACATAATTTGGTTGTGTCGTAATCCACTGTGTTTGGCAATTTGGCATTAAAGGCCTGCAAAGCAGATTGAATCCTCACCACTTCACTGGTAGACAGTTTGAGTCTATGACGGAGCAAGCAAGAGAAGAGGTCTAGACGACGTTGACCAGGTGGAGAGAGTTTATTTACACGATCCCGTATCTCTAACAACTGCAAAAGTGCCGAGTCCTGTGATCCCTGAGTGTAGGGGTAGTCCAGCTGCAAAATCAAGTCTCGAATCGCTTCTGGGTCAAAGTGCATGCTGTAGCCAAACACTTGGATGTTATTGATTTTCATGTAGCCCAGATTTCTTGAGGGATCAATAAATTCCAGGGGCTCATAGTAGATGCTCTCGTTGCCATTTGGACCGTTTGACTTTATTCGACTCCGCAAATAGATGTGCACAGTTTCAAAAAATGTCTTCCACTTGTTGCCCAGCGTCAGCGTCCAGTTATAACACTGAAGGGGTAAGTCCAGTTTAGTCCGCTCCCAGTCTGGGAAATTGTTTTCATTCACAGGCATAAACCAGCTCTCGGAGTGGCTGCCCCCAAAAGGGTTGACGTAAACAGCAAGAACAGGCTCTAAGGTGCTGTTTTTCGTTAGGCAAATCTGAAGAGAGAGGCCCAGTATCATATGGACCAGGCTAGACTTGTACTTGTTACTCTTAAGAGTAAGGAGCATCCGTTTGCGCCAAGAAGGATCAAACCAGCTGTTGAGGCGCATGTCGTTGCTGATGAAAATGGCATGGACCTCAATTCTCCGGTCTGTCTTCTGCAATAAATACTTCATTTCCAGGTCCTGAAGGTCAGTCTCAAACCCAATGTAGTGCTCTGTGGATTCTGCCACTTCAGGCTTGCAAAGCCCTTGGCTTAGCATGTAGCCGGCGTTGCAGCTCCCGCAGCGGGTGCGATTGTCGGGGGCACAGCTCAAGCACGCGGAGCCATCTCCAACCGTGCAGGGAAGGAACCCATGGCAGGCAACCTGGTCGTTAGGGCAGGTGCACGTGTGAGTCTCTTCAGAAAAGCTTCCCAGGAGACCATTTTCATTGCAGTAGAGAAAGGACTGGATGCGGTTGAGCCAATAGTTGGAAGATCTGCAACGTTAAAATAACTTATTTTAACACAAAGAGAGACCTGCACACAGTAAACAAAACCTTGTTATTTTTTATTGGAAAGGGAAAAATAAATCTGTTTTTAGTAGAAGATTAAGGCATTAAAGTCAGATGACAGCATCTGCTGTCAGATAAATACATGTATAAATTGCCTTTTAATAATGCAAAATCACAAAAGAAATTTCCTCATAAACTCACAGACACAAGCAGAAACATTTGGTTCATGTATTTGCTTTCTCTGTATCTCTGTCAAAAAAGCCTGACAAAGAGCCATCTTTCTGTAATTGTCTTCAGATTAACATCTTGGAATTCTAAGCAGTTCAGATTATTTTTCCTTATACTGTTTGATCAGGGAGGTGCTTTGTACGTGTCTAAGTGTGTATGACTCTGTACCATCACTCTATTTCATTATGAAGATTTTGTGTAAGTTTGCAAGCTTTCTTGTTACTGGCCGGAGCTGCTTTGGTTTATAGACAATGACCCAAAATGCCTTCCTGGAATAGCAAATAGTACCCTGTACCCCACTAAAATTGATTCAGTTGTAATTCTTCAAATGACTTCCAGCACAACCCTACCCCTACAGGAAGGCACGCATCAGCAGGCTGTGTTTACTTTTCATCTTTGGTGATGAAACTAAAAGACAACTTTAATGTTCTTCTTGTCATCTCATTTTGGTTTTACCAGAAGCAAAAGTAAATGTCCTACATCACACTGGGAAAACAGATACTGAAGGAGTTTAGGCTGATGAGGCACAGTCACTAGGACAAAGACAATGGGAACAACAGAGTTACATGGGAATAGTCAAGAGAAAAATTGCCTTCTTTCTTTATCTGTATTTCTCAGTTCTTATTAGTCCTAGCAATGCAGAGCTTAAAGAACTTATTTTGGCTGCTGCAGAGTCAGATTTATTGTTGACACATGAATTGAAATGACTGTAAGGTTTCTTCACTTCCCACTGCATTCTTTCAAAGAGAAAATGCAAAAGCCTCATTACTGCTGACTTTTTAAGTTACATCTGAATTTGTCTCAAGCATTGAATATTGCAGAAATCTTTTTTTTTTGCCCTTTTTTTCCTCTGACTATAAAATAAATGCTAAAACTAAGAATCTATGGCATCTGAAAGCTGATTCTTTAGAAACATTAAGATAAAAATCAGTGAAATTACATCATTGTGTACCCTGGTGACTTTGTTTAATCATTTTATTTACTTTCTCTTTTATTGGTTGAGGGGTGGGAATCTTGGTTGTTTGGGGTTGCTTTTTTTATATACCTATAGTCTATTAGTCTTTCTAGAAGTGTGAGTAAATACAATAACATTCATGATGTGAATGCCTAAGCACCATTCTTCTTTGTGTTTCTTTGAAAGTCAGCATTAAGCAAAAATATTTTGGCAAATTTATTTATTTCCTGATTAAAAATTATAATGTCCTTTCTACAAGCAAGGTCAATATCACAATATATAAGTGACTTGAAAAATGAGTAGAACGTTAAAGTTATTGCTCTCCCAGGTGGAAGTTCCTGCGTAATTTTTCTGGATTGTTTTGACAGTAATCTGTACCTACTGGGCTTGCCCTGGCAGCTCACAGGAACTGCAGTGCAGGTGTGTTATGAACCTGTTTCCCATTATGGGATGAACTTTGCAGCCAGGCTATGCATCACATGGTCCACCTTTCTGCTAACAGCCCTATGGTGCATCATAGCATTCAAATCAGAGAAGATCCTTGTCCAATGGAGTGAAACTAAAATTGCAAAGGTCTCTTGTTACAGCTTTTCCCTCTTTATGGCTCTCTGTGCTTATTTAAGAATTGATACTGAGTTCCAAAAGCTGTTAGATGTGAAAGTCTGGGGGTTTTACTTCCCTTCAAATCTTTGGGTTATGCCATTTACTTCGCAATAGCCTTTATAAAGTTGTTACCGCCTTCGATTTGTCACCTTGGACAGATAACTGGGTGGATTTCAAGAATATGTCATTTGCTTGTCCAATTTTTCTGCTTGTACTGTTACTACCAGTTGGTACCACATGACTACTGTATCAAGGTTCAGGGCGTTCAACAGCTGATATTGATCAGGTTTTTAAATGAGTCTTAACATCCTCTTCCACTTCTCTTGCAAACAGAAGTCCATGCCTTTGAAAAGTTTTGTTATATATTAGGAGTACATTTCCAGAAAACCTCATTTTGCTTAGATGAACTTGGAGCTTACAGCTGTGTTTTTGAATTCATCTCAGAAGAGGATAAACAATTGACAACTTGCCACAAAGATCTTTCATCTATCACAGAGTGTCAGCCACAGAGATTAAATCTGCTTGGCTTACACAAAATATCAACTGTGCTAACTGTGTTTGTAGCATTTAACGGTATGTTTGCATGATATATTCTAGTCAGAAGAAAGCTAACTGTGCCTGAGCTCCAAAGTCAGAGACCCACATGACTATATTAGTTTTTCAGCAGAGATTAGTAGCCTGAATTTGGTTTTGTGCTAGTATGGACAAAAAACTTCTGCGTGGCTTGGAGGTTAAGCACTTTCCTGGCTTGGAGCCCAGGCACAGTTAGTTTTGAACCACACACTAGCTATGAACTTTTGGAGCCTAATTTTACATACTATCTGATAGCTTTTAATGAGTGAATTTTTGAATATCACTTTATTGAGGTGTATTGGGTGTCACTGGCAAGGTTTTGACAGTTGGAGGGATGGCCACAGGAGTACCCTCTGTGAGAAGAGGCCAGGGGCTGTCACCTGCAAGCCAGCTGTTTCCAGCTAGCTGTTCTTATTTCCTACTGCCCTCCTGTTGAAAAGGGTGAGAGGGAGAAAGCGGCTGGATGGGTGGGCATCTGGCAGCCAGGCTAGGTTAGCCCACCTCATAAGGTAAGGGAGATAATTTGCAGCTTGAAGTTGATCCCAGTTATGTTTCATGTACCTTTTCTTCCTCTTAGATGTAGTGGATAGGATTATGAGGGTTTTATTCTGCTGATTATTTGGCATTGAAGTAAGTCAAAGAATGTTCTGCACATTCATTTTTTCATATAGAAGAATTTTTGGAAAAAGAGGGGGATTACTTCTCCTGTGGATACATCTGAGCACGGTTAGATGGTTCAAGTATCTGGAATGCGGGGTGCACCAGGCAATGAAAGGAAGGGAGACTGTGGCCTTAATGCAGATTGATGAAGAGAAGGGAGCTGGGAAAGCAGGGAAGAAATTCTCTTGGCCCAAAAAGGTAATGGAAAGAGGGAGAGCTGGTGAGGAAGATGGCTTTTTTGGAAGAGGAGGATTTTCCATTGTTGGAACAAGCCTATATAAGCCAGCAGAATTAATTTACTGGCAAGGGTTGATTTGATTTGGGTTACTCCTCCAGCTACATGGTCTTTAAACCATTTTTGTTCCTCATTAACGACCTAATCTGATGTGTCTATTATGATGAGAAACACAATCTTTCATGTCACTTTTTTTTTTTTTTTTACTTTTAATGAGCCTACCTCCTTTGTTTTTTATTAAGGGATAGAAGAAGCAGTCTAAAAGTCTTCATGAAATTACATAGCTACACAATTAAGTAAGTTTCCTTTCTAAAATTTAGTTATTGGTTTATAACTTAGAATTAAACTTATTAAAACAACTATTTTTTTTGATAATTGGTGGTTACAAGGAGACCAAGAACTTCAGAGGGAAAGAGGTCTTCTCCTCATTCCAAATAAAGTTCAAAATAATAACCTTCTAATACCTTTTACCTTATTTTGACTTTTCTAAATTTCATTTTAACCAGAGAGATTTCAGGAAGTTCTACTTATATTTTTCTGTCTTTGATCAGTATACAAACATAAATTCTTTTTTAAAAAATTAAAGCAGCTGCCTTAATTGACTGCTTTTTTGTAAGATGTCATTAAGGTGTACTGTTACTCTTTGTAAATTTATTGCTTCCACTCAAGTAAATTAAATTAATTAAGTGAAAGTACATAAAGTGTCAGCAATACTTACTTTATTTAAGCCACTCATCCTTAATTAGGTAAATTCACATTGGAACGTCACTCTGAAAGCTTACTTTTTCTCCTAGAAATAAAAGGCCATTTAAAATTCTGGACTCTGCAGTTAAGGGCAAAGGCTTGGTTAGAAGCAGATGCCTCCTGCATCTGGAGGATGGCTGGCTGAACAGCGGCTGCAGTCAGACAGGCAGGGCTTAGGCTTTTACAGCCCCTGGATCCTCTTTGAGGATGGAAGGCAGCTGGGGAGAC
The DNA here is from genome assembly GCA_033628505.1 of Tringa tobata. Lineage (NCBI taxonomy): Eukaryota > Metazoa > Chordata > Aves > Charadriiformes > Scolopacidae > Tringa > Tringa tobata. The sequence goes on along the minus strand of JAHREE010000332.1, from coordinate 335,724 downwards.
ACAGGATCTAACAGAAAATAACGTGTGACCCTGTGAGAAGGGTCAACGTTAGCTTGGGACTAGGGAAAAAAGTGTCTGGGAAAAACACTCCCATCAGAAAGTGGTACAACTAGGGATGTGTCTCAAGTGCCGAGGCACGGATGCAAACAGTGTGGTAAAGAGGCAGAAGACATGGACACGGTTGCAATGGTATGACTTCATTGGGATCCCAATGATGTGGTGGGATTAGCCTGGGGTGCTTGTGATGGATGAACAGAGATCCTTTAGTGCGAACAGGCAGGCAGGGGGCATAGCTGCGCTCCACACAAAGGAGTACTTTGAAATAAAATCTGTTTAGATGGAACTTCCTATATTCAAGTTCGTGCCTGTAACCTCTTGTCCTGTCCCTGGGCACCACTGAAAAAAGACTGGCCCCATCCTCCTGACACCCACCTGTTAAGTATTTTTAAGTGTTGATCGGATCCCCCCTCAGCCTTCTCTTCTCCAGACTAAAAAGACCCAAGTCCCTCAGCCTTTTCTCATGAGAGAGATGTTCTAGTCCCCTCGTCATCTTTGTAGCCCTCTGCTGTACCCCCTCCAGCAGTTCCCTGTCCTTCCTGAACCAGGGAGCCCAAACTGGACACAGTGCCCAGATGGGGCCTCACCAGGGCAGAGTAGAGGGGGAGGATAACCACATTGTTCTGCACACATTCCCAGTGTTCTTTCACTTCTAATCAGTTATATTTAATCATTTATATTCTCATTGTTTTAATAGTGGACTAGTGACAAAGGCTGCTTCTCTTGAGCAGTTGCTTCTGTTTATAGAAACTAATAAATAATTTAAGACAATTAGCTTCTGAGAGAGGGTCCTGAATTATTCTTTTAATGACACTGCAAACATTATTATTTGATTTGGAAAATTCTATTTACTGACCTGATGTGTTAGTTTTCCAGACATCGAGATATAGAACTTCTGACTTCCAAACAGCGAAAACAGCAAGAGTCTTCCTATTTTAATTCAGTGAGCTTCAAATCAAAATGGTATGCCTGAAATATCTGTGCCTTCACAGATATTGATATACAGATATTGAAATATCTCTAATCAAAAGCTACTTTTGTTGAATCATACACTTGAAATCACTTTACCTTAGAAGTAATATTTAATTTAATGAAATAAAAAACTTGGTAAGTATAGGATGCTTCTTATCAAATTATATAATGAATTAGAGCGCCAAAAAATTCTTTAGAATTTTTTTTAAGTCTTCTTTTGTTTATTGAGTCATTGAAAGCAACCTTTCAAAAATTGCACAAAGTTACTAAAGAAGTGGAATTTCTACGAAAACAGAAATATTATTGAATGCTCTGTTACCTGAATACCTGTAGTCTTTATAGGAAACAGAAAATCAGTCCTCTGCTCTGACTTATGCAGAGTAGAACACTGAGCCACATGACCCGTACAATGTACATACTTCTCCTCTTAAGTTAAGACCCCTAAATTGGCTCTCCACTGTTCTGAGGTTTCAGTCTCACCTCTGACTGCAAAGAGATTCTAGTCACGTGAATCATGTCTCTTTTGTGAATGAACATGTCCCAGCTTCTCAACATAAGAAGGACATGTTGGAGTGAGTCCAGAGGAGGGCCATGAAGATGATCAGAGGGTTAGATCACCTCTCCTATGAGGACAGGCCGAAAGCTGGGGTTGTTCAGCCTAGAGAAGAAGAGCCATGTTCCAGTATCTGAAGGGGGCCTAGAAGAAAGCTGGAGAGGGAATTTTTACAAGGGCATGTAGTGATAGAATGAGGGCTAATGGCTTCAAACTGGTAGAGCATAGATTTAGATTAAATATCAGGAAGGAATTTTTCACTGTAAGGGTGGTGAGACACTGAAATAGGCTGCCCAGAGAAGTTGTGGAGGCCCCATCCATGGAAGTGTTCAAGGTCAGCTTGGATGGGGCTTTGAGCAACCTGGTCTAGTGGGAGGTGTCCCTGCCCATGGCAGGGGTTTGGAACTGGATGATTTTTAAGGTCCTTTCCAATCTAAACCATTCTATGATTCTATGAATATTCTGTGTGTGACAATACTACACAAATTTTCACGATTCTTAAAATTTACTGGGAAACAGAGAGTCAACTAATTACAGTTTAATAAGCTCCTGTTCCACCTTCTTACTTTCAAGTCTTTTCCTACTGTACTACAAGAAGATCAGGCTGCTGTTTCTGGATGATGGGATTCTTGTGGGTGAACCTTCTGTTGCATAGGAAACACTAAGCAGTTGGCTACCGTGATTTCAGCTAGAACACTTAGAAGCTAAAGACAGCCTGCCATATAATCTCACATTTACACAAGCATGATAAAAACCAGGATAATCCAATTGAAGTTAATGTATCAGTTAACATCAGCTGAGTTTTTGATGAGAACCTTCTTAATAAAAATATAAATTTAAAGTGCTTTGGTAGGTGAAATAATTCTACATGAAGTTGCACTGCACTACCTCTTTATGAAATGCTCTCCAATTCTTAACTGTATTTAAAATATTTTGAAAATTTTTTTTTACTATGAAATTGCTTTACTTCAAGAAAAAAATAATTTATTTGAACAATATCAGCTGCAAATTTAATACAAAACATGGGCTTACTCTTGTTCAATACACTCTAAATGTAAGATCAAAGCAGTATGGTCACCCTATATAATAGCTGTAGCTATTTAATCATGATATGACACTTTTACCTCCTTCTCTCCCTCACTAAGTGCTTAACATCTGTTGTACATCAGATGGCTCAGTAGCAGATGATGAGTACTCAGTGAGGCAGATGCTAAGGAAAAAATTGAAGACAATTTAACAAGAAGTATATAGGCAGTAAAATACCCATCACCTGTTTTTCCCTCCTTTGGAGGCTAAGGCCAGTATAAATCTGTAAGACAGCAACATCAACACCAAATTCACTTACAGGCATCTCTAAAATGTCCTACTCTTTCTGCCTTTCTTCATAGAAGAGGTGTTCCATCTCTCTGATCATTTTTGTGGCCTTCCTCTGGACCTGCTCTAACGGGTCTTTGTCTTTTTGTGCTGGGCTGGACGCATCACTGCAGGTGGGGTCTCACAAGAGTGGAGCAGACGGGGAGAATCCCTTCCCTTGACCTGCTAGCCACCCTGCTTTTGATGCAGCCCATGATGCAGTTTGCTCTCTACACTGCAAGTGCACATTGCTGTCTCATGTCCAATTTGCCACCCACCAGCAACCTCAAGTCCTTCTCTGCAGGGCTACTCCCAATCCCTTCCTCCGCCATTACGTAATGATATTGGGGATTGCCCTGCTTGTTTCCTTGCACTATAGCCAGTCTTTCCCTCCCAGCCAGATTTATTAGCTTTGAAAGAGGTTCACATTAAAATAGCTACAACAATGGCCACTTGAAGCTCTTGTCTCTGTGTTCAGCTGCCCACAACATAGTTGTAACAATCAATGTCCTGAAGGGAAGGAAAACTTATAAACAGGAGGAAAATTAAATGGGATTTTGAAATGAAAATGTCTTCCACTGAGTAATGTAAGATGGAAGTGTAAAAGTGGCTAATTTAGGAGTGTCTTTGGCTCTTAAAATACACATAACTGTGAAGAAATTGTAGTGTAATTACGAGGACAAGGCTTCATCAGGTTGCTTGTATATATGCTGGCACAAACCTAATTTGAATACACAATCTGTAGGAGGAAGTGAGCCAGTAGGGGCTTCTAAAACCAACCAGATTCCTTTGTCAATATAGATGCTGAGGCCAAACGCACAGGTTCAAAGACAGCCTAAGTACATTTGCAACAATAACAAAATGTACCAACAGCTCTAGTTTGCAGTGGAAATTCTAGAATTAATATAAAAAGTAGCCTTCATTCAAAGGTCTTCATATGTAATGCAGCAGATCACAAAAGCTATTGAAAAACGTATAGCAATTATTGCATGTTTTAATGTTGTACTTAGGATAGGAGGAAGCAGCATCCATGTTTTGGAGTATTTTATTCAAAACAGGAATAAAATAGCAAGTTCAGACACTGCAGATAATTTCTGAGCTGAAAGATTTCAGATTTTTTTTAGGATGATTAAAAATCATGTGAAAGGGTATGGTAGCTCTAAGCCATACTAAAAATGCAAAAAAACCTCCAACCCTGTGCTGATTAGCATACCAAGTTTTAATTGCGGTGAGGGGTAAATTTGGATATGAAAAGAGATCGAGTGCCAGAAAAATCAGCAATTGTATGATTTTCTAGAATTAAACCTTGTTCCTACAGGTAGCATCAGAGCCTCATTAACAGCCAGGAGCAGAAAGTCAAGTCCAGGGTTACATCTGTGAAACTGATACAAGACCATTATCTTTTCCTATTTTCCTACTGGTTTTGAAACAGGATCTCTATTTCTATTTTAGGCATCCTTATTCCCAGATAGAAATAAGTGAAATAATTTTAAAAAAATAAATCCATTTCTGTTCCTATAAAATTAGTTACAACTATAATTACGGTGGTAGAGAAAATCTGGATTCTATTCCTGGATCCTTCACAATCTTTCTGTATGGCTGTGACTATGGACAAGTAACTTTTTCCTCTTCTATTACTGTTCTATTAAACTGTCTTTATCTCAGCCCACAAGTGTTTTTTTCCTTTCCACTCCCTCTCCTCCCTACCCTACTGGGGTGAAGGTACGAGCAAGAGGCTGCATGGTCCTAATTGCTAGCTGGGATTAAACTACGACAAGTATAAATAGCAACAATCTGTCATTTTCTTCCATTATGCAGAATCAGAAGTGTTACACCAAAGTAAGAATCTCCCAGTAAAGAGTAATGATTTTAATTAAAGAATATGAAATTCAGTTCTGTATTCATTCCTCACTTATCATTATATGAAAAATAAAATAAGATTCTGAGCTCAGTGTGATTTTTTTTTTCTCTTGTGTTATAATAGCTTAAAATAACTGTAATTTTGAGCAAACCCTCAAAGTTTTAATGTGGGCGCAAAACACTTTACAGGAAAAGAGGTTTGTTTTTCTTCCGTAACATGTTTGAATAAATTGTAAGGACACTCATATTTCTGAAGGAAAATTAAAGGCTGTCTAGAAAACTTGTACCATGCTGTTTTTAAAAACAGCATGTATTTAACTTAATAATGTATAATTCTTGTAATAAGATGTCACTTGTGTTAATGGGCATAAATTAGGAAAGTACTAACATAAATGACCAGACGTTATGTGTATAATATAAATGAGAAGACACTATCATAGTAATGTTTATAAGCAAATATCAAGTAATGGCATCTCTTCCGAGATTTTTGTCATCCTTTAACAAACCCACTGCCTGAATGCAATGTATAAGTTGGTAGAAAGTCTCACATTGTTTCAACAAAACAACAATTTTCCACACGTTGATCTCCAAAAAGGGAAAATTAGTATAGATAGCTGAGGGAGAGGAACCACAGTCTCACCTTAGGAAGCTATGCAAATTTAATTTGGAATATATACAATTATACAAAGATGAACTGATTTACCATATAGAACTATTCTCATTCAACCAACTGTGGGGAAAAAAACAGCTGAGGAAAAAAAAGATCTACATATACAATTCAGAATAATAATCCTTCTTGCAGATCAATGAATTCTGACATGCTCTGGGTGGTCCTGCTTTGGCAGGAGAGTTGGACTAGATGATCTCTATGGTCCCTTCCAACTCTAAAAATTCAGTGAAATTCAGTGAAATTCAGTGAAATCTTTATACTTTCCACTCATCAATATAGCTAGCTCACTTCAGTTACAATAAAGCACAGGAGCCACAAGCCATTGTGATATTGGTAGCAGAAGCCAGGATATGTAACAGCTCTTGGTAACCCCTCTGAATTTCTTCTGGCAGAAGCATGTGAAAATATGCAATTGTGGTATGTACCACCATTGAAATTCATTAACTCCTGTACAATACTTTGTAACCTTGTCAAAAACTCAAAGTTGTTAGGATATCTCACAGATATCTAACTGAACTTTGCAAATTTTTTTATTCTTTTTTCATGGATATTTTATTTGCTTTAGAAAAGAAGGTTGGGACAATTTGATTTGTCCATAGGTTTATTTTGTGCATCAGCATTTTAGCTGTTAAAGTAAATCACCGATGCTGGAGTGTAGCAGTGGGACTGTGTAAATATCCTCTCCCCCTGAGAAGTGTATATGGCGTGGAATCAACTATAAATCATACCCTGAAGAAGTGACAACTTTTCTTGCAAAGAAAGAGCATATTACTTCTGATATGCTGTTTACCTAGATATTAAATCCCATTCTGTTAAGTTGATCCCCTCCTTGTTATTACAGGGTTTTATATGTGATAATACTAAAGGGTAGAAAGAAACTCTCCCCCTGCTGAACAGCTTCCTTAATACCTTGGAATTTTTATTTAAGAGAGTATAGCTTTTAAAAATCCACAAAGATTTTAGTCCCTTTTAAATTCACTTTTAGTGAAACTAACATGCTGCTACTGGAAGGAATTAATTTAAAGAGTCTCTCTTTCACAAAGAATTTCTGAAACTTAACATTAATAACTGAAAGTGGATTTGAGCAAACAAGATTTCAAAAAAACCCAACTTTTAAAAGTCCATTAAAGAGTATGTTCTTCTGCCAAGTGACTTAAAACATTTCAGAGCCTACAACAGCGTATGTCTCAAAACATATTTAGCATTCTTAAGAGTTATTTTAATTATCTTTAATTAGAAGCACTGTGGGATACTAAAGACTCTGGAGGAATTCTATCACTAACGAGGTCTCTAGTATGTTTTATGTATATCTTTGTGTATACATATATAAACACACAGTCTTCCTTAATATCCTAGGCACTCCCTGAATGATCTATCCGTCCCTTCCAGAAAGGCCAGATGCTCTCACCTGAAACAAAAAAAAAAAGCTACAACCCCCCCTGAAAAAAGTCCTCCCAAACTCAGTCTCAGGGCCTGCAACCGAACCAAGGAAACAAGGGTCACGATGGCATTAGGGTAATGATGATGAACCTAATTAATGGAAATGAATGCTAAAGTGAGATAAATTTGAATTTTTTATTTGGGATAGATAAATTATAATAAGTTTCCCACATACAAGAAGCAGTGCCAGATTGACTTTAAAAAAAAATAAAATGCTGAATCATTAATTGTAGTGTAACTTGCTGGTCACAACTCAAAACTTCAGAGAACCCATGTGCACTATATGCATATGTCTAGCTGTTAAAATGTACTTCTGTTAAATGGGGTTTCTGATAAGAAACTTGCATTGAAATACAAGCAGCTTGCTTATTTCTGGAGTGTTACCTGAAGGGAGATTGATGCACAAGCTGCAGAAATTTGCAATGCTGTCCTTAGTTATTACAGAATAAAATGCCATGTACAGCAATTTTCTGTCTTTTGCTTGATGTATTTGAATGTCATACATATTCATTCTGAAACCTATATAGAGAGTAAATAGCACATTTTCTTTACCTCATACAAAATAGCACAACTCCTGTAGTTCGGTATCTTTGCCCTAGTTCACTCAGAAAAGAAGGTTAAACTTTAAGATTGTGAATCAGATCATGAAACATGAATAATTTCATAGTGATAGATTTAAAATAGTTAATTAATCAAATAACAACACCACAAAGATGTCCCAAAAAGGATTCAATCCATTCTTGTCAGTCCTCTACAAATTCAATTGTACTTTCTATTTATAATTTATAATAAAGGCGACAACAGAAAAAGCCTGAAGACATCATCCATATGGAAAATGCCAATCTGACTTAAGAGTCTTTTACTTGAAGAGTTTCCAATCTAGGTGCAAAACAGACAAACGGAATAAAAACAGGATGTAGGATGTACTCAGAAAGGTTTTAGAGATGTAGTGAAGGGATGATGACGACTGGAGGTGGGTAACTGCAGAGCCACTACCCAAAGTAAAAGCCTGGATCTTTAGTTTTCCCTCTGTCCTGCAGAGGATTTCCTGCTGTGCACAGTGAATACCACTGAATAACACGGAATTGCCACAAAACCAACCCTAAAGTCCTCAGGAAAACATATCATCCATTATTTCTCCTGTTTATCCAATACACAATCTGTCTACATGGGTTTTGGAGGTATCTTTTACATGTATTTTGGTGGATAAAGTGACTTAGCATTTATATTAAAGGAGCATTTACAGAGGCAGAGAGATTTTGGTGGAATCTTTTACAGCCTGCACTTTCATCCAATGCATTAATGACTTCTCCCTTGTCTCTAGCTGCTACCATTTTGCGGTGCTTTTGATTGACAGCAAAGGCAAGTAGGCTTGTCACTGGGAAAGTAAGCAGGGCTCCAACACAAGCACTCTCACCTTGATGTGTAATTACATTGCCTCTGCAATACTATCAGTCTCTGCTGGTAAACGGACTGAGAAGCCCAAATCCACACATAATCCATTGTTTTTCACAAGGCTGCTTACAACTACAATTGGTATTCCCAGAAAGTTAAAGAAAAAATTGACCCTGCTCAAACATTGCTTGTTTGTTTGATATTGAAGTTAACTCTTAACAGCCAAACACTTATTCAAAGAAAACCAAACTGTATGTGATATAAGGAGTGCAAATGAATGCTAGCTTTCTTTCTGGCAGGAGTTTTACAATCAGTGCTGCTTATTGTAATATAGTTCTCTCAAACATTACTATTATCTGAACCTATTTAATTGACCTCATTATGAACACACTCCAAAAAAAAAAGATGGCATCAGTAAAACGCACGTCTTTAGCTTCAAAGCATTCATGATCAACCACTTATACAGTCCTAATATTTTTAATACTAACCTGTAGCCCTGTGAGAAACCACCTGCTGACTAGAAGCTGCAGCTCAACTATTTAATTTTAAAAATATTTAAGAAGAATATCACCTGTCCTTGCAAACAGTAATATGTTGTAACGTTTATTCAAATACAACTTGGCTGAATTATCTAGCAGTTTCCACTGGCTGTTTTTAGTTTCTGTTGAAATCATTTCAATTATTACTTTTCACATAGACTGAACTACTGCATAGACCACCTGTCCAGGTACGGATACTTGAACTCCTAAATGAATTATCTATATGCTTCGCTCCAGAAATAAAGGATTTGTTGGGTACTATAAGACCATTTAATTTTCCAGGATCAAATAATTGAGATGGCTGGGAAAACTTGAATTGCCATGGCATAATCTCTTATGTACCCTACTATATCCTGCAGGTTGAGGATTGCAACAATTTCCCAACTTCGATATGAGGAAGGTATTAAGGTAAAAATAACAACTATGAAGGGAAGAGGAAAGGGTTATTCATCTGAGTTGCCATGAGAGAAAGCCTTTTTTGCTTGCCAAGGGGGTTATTGCTTTTGGTATATACTGATCTGTAATTTGATTGATTTTTTCTAGTGACATTACTTAAAATTTCCTACTGATGTTGACTATGGTTGTCAAGGAGGCTATTTTATAGACCCTTTAAATTTTAAACTGTTTAATATAGTTTATATTTTGGTCTTTTATAATTTTCACCATGAATAAATTATTACGCTTTTTAGCTAATGCTGTTAAGCATGTAAAACATAAAACCACTCGAACGAGTTTAAAAGCAACATAAGTAATGCCAAAACATAATCTCCCACCCCCAAGTCAAGGTACTTATCCTTCAGGTAATCCTCAAGTCAAGTGTAGTTCTCAAGCACATGAACAGAAGGCAGAAAGCAGACTGAGAATTCTGATAGGATGACTCAGATAGCTAATTCCCATGCCCTTTGCTAAAGCACGAATCACAAGTTAGAGTCAGGGAGTTTCAGTTTAGGAACTGAGTCACTGGACTTTGGACAAAATGGAATCAAGGTGGAGAACAGATGAACAAAAATGTAAAAGCCCTCTGCAGAAGCCTAGCTTTAGCAGTGTTGCATCAAAAAGAAAAATCATCATTTCTCAACTTTTATATTGTTCTGCAGAAAATTACCATCTTTGTAATGTTGGAAAGTACTTTTTTTCTTGGCTACTTTTAAATTTCTCCTTTTCATTTATGTATTATTTCTTTGGAGTACGGAGTAACATCATGTTATATAAACACAGTACTAAATATGAACATCTTGCACATACTGGGAACCAGGTTTTCCTCTAAATATCACTGGGACATTGATTACTAAGATGGTCCACAAAGTTTTTTCTAGGAAAATATATCACTTATGTGAGAAATACCTTATTGTAGTTCTAGACCCAGAGCAGTTATGGAATAGCTTTCTTATTTGAGAGGAGGGTGGAAACAGCATGTTGTCCTCACACCATATAGAAAGGGGTGAATAAAAGATGGTCTTTTCTTCTTTTGCCAATATCTAGTTCAGACATTGGACATAGCTGCAATTCTTTTTCTCCTTGAGCAGAGATCTTTCTCAGAAATGGTTGATGGATAAAACTTTCTGCCCTGAAAGTATACTCTACCAAGGACAGAGACCCAAAGCTACTACTAAGCGTTATATGAGGTCACAGCACAGTGAACTCAGAACTGTCACTGCATTACATCTTTCATCCCCTTTCCTCATCAAATACCAACATTAAAATGAAACAGCAACAACAACAGCAAACAAAACAAGAAAAAAAATAATCCAAATTTAGAAGCACAAACATTTGGGTAGCCCCTAAACTTAGGATGTATTGTGTGCATTCAGTGGGAGTAATCTTTTATTTATTTGCCTTTTCCTGCAACTGTTTCCTCATTCATTTGCACTGAAAATGGCTCACGTGTTTCCCATGTCTCACTCTGTTTTAGAGAGAATTTCAGACCATTCCAGTCTGCATTGAACCATGTTGAATACAGTAGTATTACAGTATCTGTATAGCAAGTTTTGAGAACCTTTGATAAAACAGTGATTGAGCTCAATTGTAGAAATATGCAGCTTCTCTACTCAGGCTCCACTACAACATGATTTGTGAAGATGTCATTTCAGACGCTATTCATGATTCTCCTCTTTTCCTGCTAGAGTCGTGTACACTCTGAGCAGTGAACCTAATTTAGTGCATGAGCAGCACCTGTTGTGTTCAGCATGAAAATAACTTGCACATACTTTTTTAGATGAGCACACATACTACCTTTACAAGAAGCCCCTTCAAGTAAAATCAGACTGTCCTTAATAGAATCTATATATGTGAACTTGAATATCTGTTCTATTTTCTTTTGCAAGTTTTTTTTTTCCCTTTGTAACAAATTTACCCCAACTGTTTTCTGCCTTACTGTCCTGACAAGACAGCAAATTCCATTTCCTGCCATCTGTTGCTAAGTTTGCAGTTTTCCACAAGATCACTATGTATATATATAGAGGTTTTTTTCTATTTTTTACTTTGGAAAAGTATATAGATAGGAAAATCTATATACTATATAATCTATATACTATAGATAGGAAAAATTAAGGAAAAAAAAAAGAAAAAAAATTGCTTTTTTGAAGAAGTCACATCTTTAACAGATCTTTTATGAACACTGGAGTCAGTCAAAAGCCAAATCCAGTCTCTGTGAAATCATTAAGATGACTCACCTTTCTCCTGGCTTAATGTGTTTATGACAAGTGAAAAATGAACACAGGAAAACACTACTCATTTCTTATGTCAATACCTGTCTTGTTCTTCAATACAGTATAACCAACATGCGGTATATTCAGAAACCCACCACTACTGTGCACATCTGTTTATCACAGGGTGCCAAAGACGACAGTCAAACTACCATCAACATGCAAAGCTGAACCATTTCAAGGGGGCATACTCTTTAAAGATATCCTTGTTTTCATAGTCAAAGATGGTTCTCTAAAGCAATGTGTCAGGGTTTGAGCAACCGAAATGAAAACTATTATTTTGACATATTTTTAAAAGCATAAAGAAGAGTAATTTTTAACCATAGAACACAGTTTGTTAATATGTTTTTACCTTCATTATCATGAAGATGGTTTTGCTAAGATTAGTATAATCGCATTATTCTTACTTGTTAGGTAAAGCAATACATTACCTATTATTATTAATTTACTTCTGACTCGCTAAAGTATTTCTTATTAAATTAAAGTTTCTCCTAGCACGATCTATCCTTCTAAGAAACTGAAGAACACAAAAGTGACACTACAGTTAATATATCAAAAATACTAACAGTCTTCAGTATTTAGCTTAAGTACTCAGATATACAATACCATATGCTTATAAATAAAGAGCTGAATAAAATTAATTTTCTATAGAAAATTACAGGTTTTAAAATACATTTAACATTTTCTCTTATTCTCTTATTTGTTCACTGAAAGCTTGACATGTCCAAGACAAATTAGAAATGATTACAGGAAAGTCATATCTAAACCCATGTCAATAGCTTGTTTGGTCCTTAACACACATACTGAAGAACACAGACTTCAGAAATGTATGCTTAATTATGGGGGGAAAAAAGAGATAAAATCCTACTCAGGAAATCTTATTTGTGTAGCAGAATTTCATAAAATTTTCATTTATTGTTAATTTTACTTGTCCCTATGTCTGTTACCTGCCAGATTGAGAGCAAGTTACTCTGTAGATGGGTATGACTGCTGCTCCAGAAATGAAACTGAATTCTTTTCACTATGGATACAATTAAAATTAATGAAAATAAAGTGTTAATATCTCATTAATGGTAAACTTATACTGTCTTACTAATAACAGAAAAAAGAAATGTGAAAGGACCTAAGCAATATGAAATTTCTGTTGTTGTGACTCAACTGTTCATAAGTAATAACATCTTTGAAAAAAAAAAAGACTATTAATCAAGGGAACTTCACTTGTTATGAAAAAAAATCTGAATTTGGACAGTGATTATAAAGGAGAACTCTTATTCTTATGCTGTGTGATCAGTGGGTATCTTCGAGCTCATGCCAGCAACCAACCCATCACATGAACTTCCTTTGTGAGTGAGATTTCATAGGACATGTAGCAGCGACTCTATTTCCAGCTGAGCTTCAGCAGAATTTAGATGGTTGCAAATTTTTGTCTTTTAATAAGTGAGCAATAACAACTGCAAGTCCAACAACCTTTCTGTTCAGACCAATCAGTACACTACCACCTCTCTATTGCTGTTCAGGTTATTCTGGTGCTTGTGCACAGGCCCCACCATGGGTGCTGCTACCAGCACCACGGACGCTCTGGGGCTCAGATGTGACACTGAAAGAATATGTGCTTGATCCCTAAAAGTACATACACACTTTCTTCACGCCATAGTCATGGGTTTGTGGTGAACTCCTTCGCCATGAAGTGCAGTAAAAAACTGTGATGCTGAGACTGAGAACACCAGTACCCAGCAACCAGGTGCTCCCCAGCTCCGGTCATGCCTTTAACCTCTCCTTAGTCCACCTGTGCCCCAGAAGTTAAGCAAATATTCTGTTCGTGTACTCCCATGCTCAACCAAATATTTACACCTCTTCCAGTATTTATATAGTGACCCCATTGTCCCCTAAACACCCTTCCAGTGTTTTATATTCCTCATCCTCCTTGAAGAGTGAATTCCACAGAGGAAGACTGAGTTTCTATGTAGTGTATTTCCTTTTGTAAAAACATGGGAGCTGTTGAGGCTCCGAACACGATGTAACTATTCAGAAGTGCTATGCTGCAATAAGCAACTTTTATGGGAGTTTGGAAGACGAATATAAAATAACATAATCCCCAGGTGTGCTGTTATGTGTGAAGCCATCTCATTAATCATACTCAGTTTTACTTTACAGCTTAAAAGTATGCAAAGTGTTACTGCTATTCAGGTGCCTTAATACCGGCAGTTGCACACCTTAACTGCATTTTAAAAGCTATCCTCTCAAGAAATGAAACAGTCTTTTCCTTTCTTCCAGTGGATATGTTAATTCAGCACCTTCTGATGTCAACACCATATTCAGAACGGCCTAGAAATCTCTGCTTGCAAATTGAACCTCACAAGTATACCAGATTCCGTACTTGAATACAAAGTGTTAACCACATTTAAAAAAAAAAAAAGGTAAATGATTCTCTTTATTTACAGATTATCCGAACTGATTTAGCAGCTGTATTTTTCTATGAGGGCACTGGGCACAAATAACAGTAAATGGCTAACCTACACCACTGTGGGGAGATGGGATTAGATTATTTGGGATTCAAAAGAATGAATCCATGCTAGACTGATGTTGCCAAAAAGAAAAGAAAATCTTACTAATATCTGCAGAAGCCTACAGACATAAGAGTGCAAACAAGTAAAAACCTGGAACTGCTCACTTCTTTTCTGGAGCTGATAACATTGATGTGATGTTGGATTTGAATTACGATCAAGCAACTGAGTTCAGATTCTAAAACAAGTATGTAATAAAGTCAGGAAGAGAGGAAACTACTGTAACTAGTTACTACTTTTTACCTAATAGTCAGAAACTCCAGTTTTCTACTTAATCATCAAGGCAACAATAGCTGCACACAAGGCAATCAGAACCCAGGAAATGTTGTGAAAGAGAGCCTTCTTCCAAAGCATGGAAAGTCCCTCTGTGACTCGGAGGGATTAATCTGTGATGTACCCTCCTAAAACAAAGCTTCTTTGAGTGGGAAAGCAGAATACACAAGTCAAGACAGTTTTGTAAAATTTGTGGTGGTGGATTTAAGAAACTAATTTTTAATTTATTTTTAAGAGGCAACATTTTGTTCATTTTAGCTTGTATGCACAAGAAATTTCAACTTGACAATTTTGAAGGAAAGATGTACAGTTCTGTTGAGGAGAGAAATCCGTACATATTCTCCTTAATGTTATTTATTACATTTCTGTAAATGTATGAATATGATTTCATGTATGCAGAGTTGAATATTTTATATCAATGATTAGGGATTAGGATCTGCAAATATTGCAGGTATTTCTACTTCTCTTTACTATCAAGGCTATACATTTAAATTAAGAATTGCATAAAAATTTTGTGAATTTCACACACAGAATATTAGTTCCATTTCACTGTCACCCTCACAGCAAGGGTGGAAAAGACATAGTGATTGTTCTTTCAAACTTCAAAGATGAAATAGATTAAAAGGGTATTTCTGTAAAATATATTTGCAAGTTTGGTTGAGATCCAATAGAACGTGAGACTTGCAATGTCATCGTTATCACAACTGCATGGCACTGTTCATCTGAATTTGTCTATAGATCTGTACAACCAGATGACTGACTGCTATTCAGCAAAAGAAGAAACAGGCTCTGGAATCATTATTTGCCAAGATTCACAGGTGCCTCCTGTAGAAAACTTCTTTATAAAGCTTCACTCCTCTCTGTCAGGACACTTGTGTCTATTCAGTACAGAGAAATTTTGCCTTTCATAGACAGAGGGTCTATTTTAATCTTTGAAGTTAATCCAACCCCAAGTTGCAGTAATGCTTAGAAGCACAGATGCGGATATTCTGTATAGACTTCCTTTTAAATATTCATGGATGGAAACAGTTTCTCTATTTCTATCATTCAAAGATGAGGACTCTGGATTTTATGAACTTTTGCTCATCCCTTAATCCACAAGTAAAATATTTCCTCTCCAATGCAGTTGACGTTATATCCAAATGTGGATATACATAAAGCAGTAGTCTGCATATGCAGCAGATGGTCAGAAGAAGAAATAAAAAATCACTTACTGTTGAACAACCTCATAACAGTGGCAAGATTCATTAAACTGTGGACTGGACTCAGCAGGACAGAAAATACTACTCAAGTGTTTTGCAGTGCATTGAGGGCTAAATTGATGAAACAGAAAGTCTGCTTGCTGTCTTGGGATTTGCTACATTGGTCTCTACTCCGAGCTTATTTAACTGGAGTTTTGTAGAGAAACATTACAGACAACACAGTCAGCAGCTTAGCTATCCATTTCACAGTGCCTTGCTCACAACTTGGGCATATTTGCCAACCATCTCATTTATATTTATACTGTGTCTTAGCCATCACTCCAGGAATTATCTAAACCAGTAGCGCTTGCTGCAGATAATACACTGATGAAGCAATCTACACAGATGGTAAGCTTTCAACTTACATTAATAAAATCATCAGTTATTGTTCCCATTTTTTTCCAAAGTTAAAGCAACTTTGTCCAAAAATGTGTAGAACAATATATGCACCGTTTCAAGGGCATGATGCTTTTGGGTTCTTCTAAGGTGATTTGAAGAATTTTTTAGGATTTCTTCTAAACTATCAACCAGAAGTTTCTTAAATTTGGATGGTTAAAAATAACCAAAATTAAAAAAAAGTTTAAGATAATCCTGATTTCAGATTCTATTGGATGTCACTGTCTAAAATAAGGGAGTAAAGTCTTAGGTACTATAATGAACACAGTCTAAGCAATGTTAAGAAAGATTTCTAATTGCTATTTTTTAGAAGGATATGCATTTTGAAAAGTTAATTTATTTCAAAAATATTTTTTTACTACAAAGACTTATACATTAATTTTATGTAGTGAGGAGAGGTTTGTATGCATATTGAAGTCATTCCTGTCATACGGCTAGAAGAACTATCTAAAAATAGATTCTTATCTAAGAATCCAAACAACCAAAAACCCAGATAAGAAAAATAAAAAGAAAAAACTTTGGGCTTTTTTAACTAAAACCTACCATACATTTTATGGTAGCTATGACAGTAGCTTCACAACAGTGAAAAAAGCTTCAGCCTCTTAGACATTGCATTTATTTTCATCATTTCTTCAGTTTTTGTTTATTATTGAAAAGTAAGCAATGAGAAGGGGATTCTATGTAGAATTCAGAGAAGGTTTTTGTTTCATTTGGTTTGGGCCATCTCCATACCTTAATATCTTGACAACTGACAGAAGTCAGTCATTAAAAATAATAAAATAAAATAAAACTGCAATAGAAAATTAGCAGGCATCACTTTCTGTCTGGAATGCCAACAATTTGTATTACTTCTGCTCCTTACAACTCATAAGTCCTTTATTTGATACTTATCATATACAGGTTTCAATACATTGAAAAATATTGCTATATACCAGATATAAACTGAACTGAAAACTCTGGAGCTAGTGTTAGCTGGGGTCTCCCTTGAGCTACATTAAGTTTATAAGGAATCTGTCAGGAATGTAAATGTTCTGACAACAAAAAAGATGAATACCTCAACAATAAAGCTTTTCCCTGGGTGACATCTGTCCACAAAGCACATGTCACCACCACAACTGGTGCCCTTGCCGATGGTCTCAGCCAAGAAGCCAAGGATTAAAACACTACGGGGTTTATTATTTATCATGAACTTGCTTCACACCCTCCAGTTATGATCCCTGCCAGTGAAAAGTCGAGACACGTTGGCAAGGCAGCGCGAGCCTGGGCCTGCTGCTGATCCTGTCTCTCTGGGAGCACATCAGAGCGCTGGACACTTCTGCCCTGTCCGCCTGGCACCTCTCTGGAGTGCTAAATTCATTCAAAACTGGAGAAGGCAAGAAGAGAGAAAGACAAGGGGAGTGGGAAAGGACAGTTTCTAGGTTACGTCATACTTCTGCTGTCAGTAGAGATGTTGAGCTTGCTACCTGGTATTCTTTGAAATAAATGATCTGTATAATTTCTCTAGCAGGGTGTATATAGCTATGTGCATAAAATACCAGTATGGAATTAAAAATTTGAAATTTTTACTTTTTCAGAGGTTTGTTTTGTTTCCAAAAATTAACTACTGTTGTATATGATTTTCTTCTTAGTGTTTCCGCCTTTAAATTACTCTGCCCTTGACAGTATTCATAGCAATTATGCACAAACTGAATTCTTATCTAGCAGTTCAATTTTCGAAAAATTAAATGTCTCCCTACCCTTTACCCTTCAATATACACCATATCAAGAGCATATAAGAAAATATAGATAACATATACCAAAAATTAATTTAATTTTATAAAATAAAAACAAAGACATAAAAGACATAATAGACTGTAAATAAGAATGAGTGACTAACTTTTAATTACCTGGAAGCTGATATATTAGAGTTGTTTCTTTCTTTGTGTTGCAAATGGAAGAATGACATAGTATGAAACAGCTATATCAAACTTTGAATATGTCTTTTCATGACCACATCTGTACATATTGGCCAAATAGGAAACTTGTTCTGGGAACTATGTCATTTAGAAGCACTTAAGACACAGCGGGATTGGTACATTCTGCACAGTGGAAGCAAAGGATTAATTTTTTTAAAAAAGGGAACATGAGACAATACAGACAACTCAGATGCAGGCTTACAGTGCTTTTCAAAGCATTTTTAAAAATAAAATGCTTGAAAACCCACCATTTGCAGGACAGAAACTATCCTGTCTTCAAGTTCATCTAAAGTTAAGGCTATCATACGCCTTTAACTAAAATGACCTGAGGCACAACCCTGAAGGTTAATGTCTGGTATCTGATGTCCCCTTGGAGAGCTAGTATCTCACCTTCTGAGGGAGCTAACAGAGTAAAATGCATAGGACAACACAGATGAGAAAGATAAGATACTTGTATATGTCCATTTCTATGTCAATGCATACCTCACGGTTCTTTGACTAGTTTAATTAGAGAAGGTTTTCTGATTCAGAGCCCGAAAAGCTTGTTTGCAGAGTGCTGACAGATAAGACCTGACAAGCAGAGACCTCTTTGTCAAAGTGAGGCATCAGAGTGATGAAAGTCTTTGCCTGAAATATGGATAAGCGTGGCAATATCCACCCACCCCCCACAAGTCCAACCTTCATCTTCCCTTTCAGTCTGCGCTCATGTCAAAGCATTCGTGTGCTTTATATTAATACCACCTTCCCACAAAGGAGACGTACTTTTACTTTAAATAGCACAGACCAGAAAAGCATTTACGCTACACTAGTTCATCCCAGCCTGAGCTGAGACTGGGGCCCCACTGTGACATGTGCTGTACAAACACATGGCGAGAGACAGTCCGTGTATCACTCTAAAGAAATACAATAGATAAAAGAGAGCAAGGGAGATGTGATATTGTCAGCCTATTGTTAGCCCTGTTGTACTATGGGAGGCACAGACAGAGGGATATTGGTGACTCCACAGAGGAAGCCTGATGCTGGAGACTGAATATCAGCCTTTCTAATATTTCTTCTGCCTTACTTAATAACTAATAGATGATAAAGGATGTGTCCTTATGGTACATTTTATACTTTTCTGGAACAGATAAAGCAATGTTCAAATATGCTCTTATTTTACAGGTGAAATCTGGAAGACATTGCAACTTTGTGGACTCAGGGATATTCTGACGCCCAGGGTTCTCCAAGACCCAATATCTCATGCTGGTGTCCTTGCCTGACCTCCAGCTGTATTTGTGGTGTACATTATCATGAACCTTGAAGGTGGGGGGCTGCTACCTAGAGAGGCTCATGGCCATTACATCACATGTCATGACTTCAAAGACAGATGGTCATCAGGCTAGAAGCAAAAAGAAGCTGCCAAGCCCAGAAATGTGTGCCAGGACCTATCCACATGTCAAATAATCATTTTAAAGTGTTGACTTGCAAGCCGTGTGAGTCACCACAGTGTTGGCTCTGACATTGTTTCTACAAGTGATTCATGTGGATACGTGATTAAGATATCTTTAAATTTGGCCTGAGGTGAAGTCCTTTACAGCAGTTTATCAAAAGGCCAAAAGCAAGTCCCTGACTATTGTAGATCTACACTGGGGTTTAAATGTGATGAATACCATATTTTTATAGCCAAAATCCTGCAGCAGCCCTTTCTTAATATGCTTTTTTTTTTTTTAAATATCAGGTCTATAAAATAAAATGTTAAAATGTTTTCTATCCCTAGCACTCTGTTACTCTTCGAAGAGTGCCCACAGGAAACAGATGGACACTAAAGTAATCATTCTTCTTGAGTGAAATTATTTCCCTTAGTCATCTTCATGTTGCACTTTGGAATACTGTCCCTTTTGAGGCGCTGTCTGCATGTTCAGCTGTATTATATGATATATGGGGGCAATACATGGAGTGTAGTCACATCTCACGTCAATGTTTTGTCCTTTTAAAGTATAGACTATTTGCCAGTGCAACAGAACTAAAATAGTGGTTAGTGGCTCCGTAATTATATTTTGGTATTGCGAGTCTCAGAACAAGCTGTAACATCATGCATCACTATATTAATATCATAACATATAATAGTATATTGGTGCAGCTCCTTTCGTGTTAGATGATCCCTACTAAGCCGATTTTCTTTTTTTAACATTTTGCATCAAGTGAAAAAATGTAAAATATGATTGCTGAAGCACTACTGTTAGGGTACAGTTGCACTGGTAAGCAATCCACACTTTGAAAGAACAAAACATTGGCATGAAAGATGTTACTTCATTGTACACATTGCACTGATGGTATTTCCAGAGCATGGAAGCAGGCATGCTCCTGCTCTGTGACATTAATATAACCTGTCTACTATTTTCACAGCACTTTATGCTATGCTGAAATTACTTCATTCTAATGTTGCTATTCATAAAAAAAAAAAAAAAAAAAAGGAGCTGTGGAGAGGCTGGAAAAATTTTCACGTATAGTTTGTGACCTGAGAGCAGCCTGAATGAAGTGCTGCAACATTAGAAACCCAAATCTCCTTGAGAGAAAACGTATTACAAGGACAGATGGTAAGAGCAGTCTGTCCCTACGTACATACAGTTATTAAAATATGTGTGAAGACAAGCATATACACAAGAATTCATCTTAGCTTGTCATTGTTATCAAACCAATTATTTGCAGGCCTGTATATCACATTTTTATGTCTGTCACATTAGTTTTAAATAGCTCTAATCTCCAATCCAATTAAAGGTATCACCTCAAAGCAGATCATCTTATTTCCTTTGAGAAAAGATGCAGACTTATTATTTGGTTTAGTAAAGCAACTACTGCCAAACTGACCTTCATTTCATCTCAGATACTTTCATCTTATCACCTTTCTTTTCTATGGCATGCAACTTTTTGATGTGTACCTAGTAGGTTAGATCAAATAAAAGTTTCCACTGGAGAAGCGTTCCTTTACATTGAAACTTGCAAATCCATTTTCAACTCCCCCATGCGATATCTTACTGGAAGCAGATCAAAAAAATTTCTGGTATTTTTTATAATACAAAGTGATGTGAAATCTAAGTACTGTTTTCTTTGTTCTTTCTTGGAATTATATTTATTTAGAAACCTTTAGAAAGGAGAAGATGTTCTAAAACCAGACAGAATATTGCTTGTTTAGCACTTCTTGTTCAGAAGCATCATATACATTAGGCCCAGTCCCTTCAGCTGTGCTTTTGCTGTCTTACACTGGGGTTTTCTGTAACACAATTTTCACCTAGACTCACTGTCCACTGTCATTCTAGTAGTCTGCTAGGTGATGTATAGTTAGATTTTTTCCTTTGCATCCAGTGCCATAGATTTCCTTTGAAAAGATGTGTTATGTACTGTGAAACTTCCATGTGTTGAACTTTGAGGCTTCCTTGGTGGAAGATTTTATTTTTTAGTAACTTTATGCCCATGAATTAATTGTAATTACAACAAAGCAATCTAAAGTAGCTGACAACCGATTTTGGGATGTAAGGAATTAATGCTGTACAACATCCTGAGGGCATGGGATTAATCTTTTTTTGTGTGTGTATTTCATTCTTAAGCATTCTGAAGAAAACATGTTTGAAGGCTTCAGTATTCTGATGGACTGTGTTATAAATACTATTAAAAAGTCAGGTATCTTAAATCTTTTTTTCTGCATCTGGGCTGAAGAGAAGACTAAGATATAAGTCCCTTCTCTGAAGTGTTTTTAGAACATTCAGGCCCTGTTGTGCTCTCAGGGCATGTGAATTTTTTGCTCTGTGAGATTCATTAAGAAGAGAAAAATTAGAAATGCAAATTCATGGCTCTACCTCCATTTATAGCTGCCTGTGGTGCATTCTGTGGGAAATAACAGAACAAATTCATTTTTTGAAAACCAGAAGTCTTTCTGCAGCTCTTCTGTTTGATGCAGCCATTCACTGCCTCTGGTGATGAACTCCTTCTAAGTCTATATTAGCTTCAGAGTATGTTTCTTTTAAAAAGTCCTTTATGAAGATAAGGACATAATTCAAATATAATGCTGCTGACAATCAGTTTTCTTCCAGAAATAAGTATTTTTGTGTGTCAATTAAAATATTCTTTTTAATTTATTAAGTAGTTTTGTCTATACTTGCCAGCTTGTGTTACCAGAATAACCTCCTTTAAAAAAACTGGCTAGACTCTTGATATAACGAAGAACTTCACTGTAAATTATATGGTAATATTAAGCATCCAGTCTTTTTAAAAATTCAAATACTGACTTTTTATTCAAGATTACATGCTTTTGTGTTGTATCTTGGTCTTTTAAAATTAAAATTCTATTTACTTTAGTTGCTCATAATCTTCAGTTGCAGTTTGTGGCAGCAGATATCCATCTTTGTTATTATGCCAAGGAAGATGTATTTTTTCCTATTGGCTTATTTTTGTTTCTCCTTTTAATATTTTTGTTTATGTCTTTATTAAATCACAAATTGTGCTAGTTAAATTTGGTCTCAAGTGATGCTTTTTCATTACCAAGTGATTTAAACTGCATAAAAATAAGGTTTGTACATATAGCAATATACTGTACTAAGTGCATTCAATCAAATGGGTAACACTAGCCAAGGAACCCATTTGAATGACACTGAAAAGAATGAAATCAAGTGTTAAAATGGCACTTCTGAAGGAAGAAATTAAAGCTTTTCTCTGCCTTCAATGCCTTTTAGTAGTGTGGATATTAAATCAAATCACTGGAAATCATTGCCATGCTTACTGAAAAATATTCGGGAAGTGAAGAGTCTTCTTTTCTGTCAACAGTGGTTCAATTTCTTTTATGCTCTTAAGCATAGATGTTCCAGTTTTCTTATTTTAGTTCCATAACCTGGGTGGACATAAGTGCCTGCTTACCCTCAGCTCTGGTTCTCATCAGGTGTTTCACTGACAGCAATTCATGGTTAGGATCAGGCTCTTTCTTCCTGTGATTTTCAGCTTCTCAGCATATAGTTGTTACATTTGAAAATAAATCTTACTGTTGTGTCAATCAAACCAGAAACAAAACCTCGCCATAACACAGCAACAAAGGTATAACCACAACTTTGCTTGCTGTTTTACCTCTTCCCATTGAGCAAAATGGGTATTTCTTTATTCCCTCCACTTATTTTTTCTTCGAAAGTTATGGATGCACAGATCTCATCTTTCAGTGCAGGTGTGAGTCACAACACTCAGCCTAAGCTGTGAGGAAGCCCTCTGCTGCCTGTAACAGAGCATCATGTTCTCACCTCATTTGAGAAAGATGCTGCTGGAACTGAGAGCTTGGACTAATTTAATGACTATGTCAGTCCTTTTCTCAGAGCGGACATAACAGACCACAGACACCATACGCAAAATGCTTCCAAAGACTAACAATTTTTCCTTACACTTCATGGTCCTAATATAGAAATATGCATGATGAGCTTAGGGAAGACATATGGTTTTACACCTCTCCTGATTCCTACAAAGGAAAATGTATTGTGCTTCTAGCGTAGTTTCAACAACCCTCCTATACACATTTTACAACACCTGCTGATTCCTGCAAAGCAAAATGTACTGTGCCACTAGTGGTGTTTCAACAACCTTCCTGGATAAAAACAGCAGCGAGAGCTGGCCATCTAGTGGAATAACAATTGCTGCATGTGGTGGACTCTGGCCAAGAAAACACAATGAATGAGCATATGATACTGCAAGTTTTTCAATGGAATGAGAACATATTAGTAATAATCACTTGAGCCTTTTGAACCAGCAGAGCCTCAAATTCATGGAGGCAGTAGCTCACCTGGTAGCATTAATCCACAGATCAAACTTCTTTTTCAGATTGTATTTTTTTAAATCTGGTTTTCCTCTTTATCTCTTGAAATTGAATGTTTTATCATTCTATCTGAATATACAACATGGGAACAGATTACCTACATAGCAATTTCTGTGCTCCTTGTTGGTTTTGAATTTTCAACTGGTATTTTTCTTTGAACTTAGACAACCAGAAAGTACCTCACTGGTTACAGAAAGTATATTGATTAATTCAGGTGAATTTTTAAAGTTACACTCAGTAGTACCGTAACAGTTTATAATAGAAATTTGCAGACTTTTGATGTATGTTGGCATGATTTGATTTTCAGGTAAAGAAACAATGATATGTTTCGTGTTAATGAAAGAAAGCTTAAAATATGGGAAGAACACCTGGAACTTGAAAATATTTGCAGTGAACAGAATAAAATTAAAATAGTAATCCTCTTCCTATCTCCAGTATATACCAAAGTGCTGTAGTAAATAAGACACTGTTCTGATAGACTGAAAGAAAACTATTTATACATTATTCTAGCTAAAGAATATAAACTCTGTTTAAACAGGAGACATGGGACTGTAGTTTAACTTGCAAGTTAATTGACTCTTTTCTGCTATGGACAATGATGTTAGGAGAGGATTCAACAGTATTTTGTTTCAAGGATTAGAAAATTAAAATATAACTGTAGTTTAGTCTTAAGATTACTAAGTGGCCTGGTTCTTCAGGAAATATGGAAAAAGTTGCAAGTAATTCAGTCTAACTGATTAATTGAATTACATTTAAAAACAATCAAGTAACATTTTGTTTCATCTTCAGTAACAAAATTTTGAGGCTAGAGAAGAGAGACAGGTATTTTCAGTAACGAATTATAACCTTGACCGTATGTAGGAGCTCCTTCAAGTGTGACAAAACAATTCCTGGCAGACTACACAGATAAATCCCTATAAAACTCATAGAGAGTTTTCACGAATTACATTAAACATTTAGGACACACCTCCCAGCTCCATGGAAGAGAAACCCTGGTCTCATTTTTGACAGATTCCTTTAAAAATCCTTTGTTTATATCTTCTATTGACTTGTGAAATACTGAGTAAAATTAAACATTAGCAGAGTTACTTTGGTTTTACTCACTGCCAGCGTCATGACCTTCATTAAAAACTGAAGCATTGTCTCTTTAATCTGTATCTGAAAAGACTAGTGGCTATAAAATACAATTTAAAATAGTATTTATATCTCTATTAAGTCTCTCTAATTTCTCGTTCCATAATAAAATTCACCCTTAAGTATCAATAGCAGAGCCCAAACACTAATCTGAAGGAGGTCTTCAGAAAGCCTTTGGAAAGGATTACAGTTTGTTCCAATTACCTCTTCTTGTTTCTTTGGAGTCTAGAGTATCAGTGGCACATGAAATTGTGATTTTTGCTTTTATTTCTGTCTACTCTTAAACACAAGAAATTTAAGCACTTGGTTTTGGTTCTATTATTCCACTCCCCTTCTGCTGGAATGTCTGTTTTTACAGCCTGAGCAATAATTCATACTTCTCCATTGCATTACTTGGGTATTCATTCTCTACTGCATTACCTGCTATTCATTTGTGTGCTTACCCTTTAGTCATTCTGCATTGAAAAATTCAGTACCTTGTTTGGATTAGGTATACTCTCATCATGAGAAGTACCTGGATACTATTCTATCGATACCTGTGTTTTATTTCTCCTCACTATCCGTCTTTTCACCACTGATATTCCTTTATCCATTCCTGTATCTTGGTCTATCAGATTTTTTTGAACCAGGCTTGGAAATTAAACCAGTTTCTTTTGACCTTTTCCCCTCACTTCTCCGTTTAAAGCTCTTCTTATCAGCCATAAAAGCCTTGATGTCAGAAGGCAATTTTCCCAGATAGTCAGATGGAATCCAGCCTTTGAAAATGTTCTCTTTTAGCAAATGCATCCCACTGCCTAAGTATTCCCAAACCTGCCATTAGCACTGATCTTTGAGTCATCTATTGATCATCACTATGTCATCATATGTCCAATCTCCCTCTGTACTGACTAGAAAAAAATTTAGGGCATTCACTAAAATGGAACGTAATTATCTTAAAAGTAAGTTATGACATTCCTAAGTTAGAGATGCATTGCAAAATCAAGCTGTTATGAAATTTTAGTGCAGCTCCCTGTAAAATAGGGAAACTTATTGCTAGTAAAATTTATTATTAACAAATGAACTGTGAAGTCACAAATTCTGCATTTGAAAAAATGACCTTACCCTTCATATAACAAGAAAGGTGTGTTTTGATCAATCATTTCAACTGATCTCAGTTCATCTCTACTCCTTCATTGCCATTACTGATGGCAACCAATAGTTACCTCAAAACCATATAGTGGTTATTTTGGGAGACTTGGTTATTTAAAATTTTGGTAGGGGAAAAAATAAAAGTGAGGTTGGATTTTGTTTCTTGTGTTTTAAAAAGCTCTGGGTTCCTGCTGAAGTTGTTCATGTTGAATCATCTCTTTGGCAGGATGCTCATTCATGCCCAAGAAACACGGGATATGATGTTAAAGCACTGCAGTGACTATATAACCTTTTTTAGTGGAATGCTTTCTAATTATGAAATGTCCTGACAAACAAAAAATACATTTTTTGTTTCAACTAGCAGACCACAAAGCAAAGCACAATATGTAGAAAAGTGTCCTGAAAGAAAAAGCTGAAGGGTTAGCTAAGTGCCTCCAAAAGGAAAAGAGGAATTGATGAAGCCTTAGCTTGCCATAGGGGAGCTGAAAGCAGGGGAGAGTGAAGTACCCTGGCAGTTCTGGAACACTGAGCCTAAACTAGATTTCTTTAAAAATTGACGGAGATACGTGCTAAGTGGTCACTGTACTAGGCCCACAATGCTTGTGCTTAGAAGAATGATGTCCTTAAAAGCTCATTCATTTCAGATTTACTCTAGTGTCATTCCACTAATTTCAATAAAACAATTTTCAATCAGCAATTAGCTTTAACCACTTTATGTTAATACAGATTTTACTAGCTAGCTTTCAGGATCTCTCTGTTTCTACAAAGGACTAAAACACTTCAATTTTCTTTCCTTAGACATCCTTTCAAATCTAATTCATATCTGACAAATGAGACAAGAAATCGATACTATGTAGTATATACTTTATAATGACCTGGAAAGTTCTTAAAATACCTGTGCTTACTTCAGAATAGGTACTCGGTATTTGGTGTACAATTATTTAACACTATTACACTTGGCCAAGTTCCACTGAAAATACAGTTCTGTAAAACAGAGGCAGACCAAATGGGATGAATCTGTATGCTCCTGTTATTTTTACGTTGCCTCACATAATACATAGTTATACAAAAATCAGGTTTTATTTTGACCTTTCCCATCATATTTAGGAAAACATGAATGGAGCAATATTGAAAGCCAGGATTGTTCAACTCCTACAAAGATTGTATACTCTGCATATATTACATGCTGCACACATTACCACATCTTAAGGAAATCCCTTAAGGAGATTTTAGTGTCAAGATAGCAGCTTGAGTTTCTCAGGTTGTCATAAGCTTTCTTACCTCTGTTTTGGCATGCGGATGAGTGGCTGTTTATGGCATCTCTTACTAAGGCCAAAGAGCTTGTGAACAGTTTTCTGTGCCTTAAGGAAGAGTTGCTTCATGCTGTTTTCTAGTTGCTCATAGCGACGTTGGAAATTAGAATCCATTGTCCACAAATGCATTACAGTAGATGTGTTCAGGAAATAATTCATGGGCAGCCTTTTCATAAATAATTTGAATTCATCTGAAAAAAAAAAACAAAACAAACCCAAAATTAATTATGTAGTTATGGCTATTGTTGCAGCAAAAAATAACTTCTAATTTGATTTTTCTTCAACTTCTAATTTTTTTAAACTTGAAGCTTTGCAATTTTAGAATTAAACATTTTAACTCTTTCAAAGTAGAAAAATAACTATGTTTCTAATGGTCATAAAACTAGCAAAAATCAACATTTATATAGCTTTTAAATGGGTGTTAAATACAAGCACTCTCATTATTTCTCAGTATGGATAATACGAAGGTTGAACAATGATGAGTTTCTTACCTTCAGATCCAGGATCTGGAACTAAATAAGCATTTAAAGATAAATGTATATTGACTCACTTGGGGAAGATAGGAAACTGCCTTAAAAGGAGTATATTCCAATACTTAGGAAATGCAACTAAATGTAATCTTATAGGCCAGCTCTCCACCTCAGACAAACCATTAAGGATCACGCTTTCAAAAGTATTTAGAATTGAAATGGAGCCTTTCAAAGCATTTTACAGTACTTCAACACTTAAAAACATGTAGTTCGTAACTTCTTCTTGATTCATGTCTCCATCTCTAGTGGAGTAAGCGGTAAGTGGTAAAAAGGAGTTCTTAAATCACAGAATCACTGTATTGTGAACACCCTATGGTTTGTGATTTGTTCTGGTGGCTCAGTCCACGTAAGATACATAGACTGAATCTTACTAACAGAATTTTATTAATCAGTGAGCCTATTTGCGTAAGTAGGATAATTTGCAAGTTGATTTATAAATTTTGAACCTAAATAAATTTCCATTTTAAAGGGCTCTAATTACTGAGGGGAAAAAAATGAGAAAATGAGTAGCGTATTTAAATGCACACATTGATTCTTTTTCTTTCTTGTTTCCATGCATCAGTACGTTATCCTCTCTGCCCTGCTGCTGCCCTCTCACCCTTCACGATTGTCCTGGATTGGGGTGGAGCAGAGGAAACTTTCTGTTTAGCGAGAGAGGCTCTTGCGTATAACTGTTGCGGTGCCAATGAGGGCCAGCTGACTCTGTTTTTACCCCATGGCTTCAATGGCTGCCTTTTGGTGTCTCCCTTTTTTTGATGACCGATGCCCAAGGAAGACCCCGTCGGTTTGTCTACCTTTGATCCCCATCAGTGTGTTCTGGAATCCAATTCACTTTGTCACTTAGACCAATCTGGAACTTTCCCAGTGCCTGCGGGTGACAACTCCCAGGGAGCTTGATATGGTTTTGTGTGTATATTTATATATATTGTATCTTTTTCATTATTTTCTTTTTATTTTATTATTAATATTTCATTAAAATAGTTTTTTCCTAAACTCATAGATCTCTTTATATGTCTTCCTCTCCTTGGAGTGAGAGGTGGAGGAAAGCATCTGTCGTCTGGTCATCAGCAACTCATCCCAAACCATGAAAACAATCCATGTTTCCTTTCAGCTTGTTCCTTCAGTGAAGTCACTTACACTACAGTTTGGCTTTCACCCTGCCAGATACTGCTTTTGGGTAGTCTACACTTCAACAGACTATGTGAATGCAATGATCGAACTGACTGAAGTAACTTTCTGCTTAAAACTAGAGTTAATGATAATATTTAACAATGATATAATTTTACGTTGCTTGTTGATTAGGGAAAATGTCTGCTCACATGAAAGAATACTCCATTACTATCATTGTTCAAAAGTCTTTTGGTTTTAACTTTAGCTTCTTTAAAAACATTTTTACACAAAAAAGGCAATTTTTTTCTTTTATTACAGGTGGAGAAAAAAGATCTTTTGTAAATGAGCTAGAGTGACCCTTGTTCACATCCTGAGGGGCATGGGGCTGTGATGAAATAGAACAGCTGTATTTTGTCATAGTATTTTCTGCGATGGATGAAGATTCATCAGAAGACAAAAGGCATTGAAAGGTCTTTTGGATGGTAAAAAATGAAAGGCAAGGGGGAAAGGTGATGATTTTATATGTAATAAAGTGGGTTTAATAATTCATTTGGGAGGTCCCTGGCAATGTGTTCCTCATTTTCTCCTCATGCCTTCCTCTTTTGGGTATTAGTTGTCCACTTGTCCACTGCTCTCCCCTTGAGGACAGCCCTGTGTCTGCTCTGCTGTCCCTGGGTACAAATTAATTAAGCCAAGCCTTACTGACTTCAGAAGAGTGCACTAATACACATAGGGAGGATCAGAGCCAAAAGCTACATTCCTCCTACCCTCTTTTAATTGCTAACTTCTCATTTCCCTTCTGTCCTTCTGAGACGCTGGTATATCTACTTAAACTCAGTTTCATGAAACCAAAAATAAACTCAAATTCCCGAGGAAAGAATATACTCAGAAGTTGCTTTTTCAGTTTTCATATTACTGTAATAACTTATTTAAGAAACACTGTCAATTTGCTGTCTTTTGCACAATGCCAATAAGCTCTACAGCTAACAACTAATCTGATGCTGTGTTTAGAAGTGATAAGGAGGGTTTACATTTGTTAACTCGCAATGCAAAAGCATTTCCAATACGAAAATTCTTCTTTTTCTCCCTGTAATAAACATCACCTTTGACTATCCCTGTGCCCTGTGCGATCATACTAATGAGCACCATAATGCAGGTAAAAGAGAGACAGAGATAAAATGAGCGTGATTACATACTGCCTTCTGCAACAAAAGAGAAGAAGATAATGTGCTCATATCTTAAACAGACACATTTCATGATCTGTGAAACTACAACATGAACTCCTATCACTGAGAGATGATTAAACTATTACACTCCAATCAACACATTGTACCAGCCATTTCTGAGGATTAACAACCAGTATTACAGTGCTGGGGGCCAGAGAAATTGATGCTTTTAAACTATGGTACTTGATGCCATGTAGGATATGATTTCAGCACTTCCTAATTTATTTTCACATGGTAGAACATGCAATACCATTTTTTCATATTCTTAACTAATTGCAAATAATGGGGGGAAATGTAAAACAGTATACGCAGTGGTTGATCAAACAAGTTTTTTTAACTTTCATTTTATGGCTGGTCAAGTCTGTTTTTCACTTCCCCCTTTCTGTGAGGTAAATCTTCCTTGTGTTAATGGTGTCAAGATTGAAATGGCATGCCATATTTCAGTGGCAAAGAATAAAGGAAAAATATCACAATGGGAGAAAACATTATTGCTGAAATCAGATGAATTTCAGACATGTTTAGGCTGTGAGTGATACCTAGAGCTACTTAGCTTGTAACTTGGATTCTCAATGTTATTC
This sequence comes from Tringa tobata, assembly GCA_033628505.1. Classification (NCBI taxonomy): domain Eukaryota; kingdom Metazoa; phylum Chordata; class Aves; order Charadriiformes; family Scolopacidae; genus Tringa; species Tringa tobata. Next base: position 304,908 of record JAHREE010000332.1, on the reverse strand, counting down.
AGCATCGGAGCAGGGCCCAATGCTGAATACAGTGATTAACATTCTGTATACAGAGCTAGCAAAGACCAGGGAAATGCAGTAAGCTTCATCAAAGGATTTCGCAATGAACTTCTACAAGTAAAAAGGGTGTTTGCTCTCTGTTGGAAGAGTACAGGACCCCTGATTTCTCTGCTATGAATATTTTGGATATCCCTGACATTTTGAATTACAAGATCTGTGCAAAATTATCCCAGCTACAAGACCACAGCACATCTGTGTTTTTCAGCTGAGGCTGAGTGTGTTTTGGAACTTTTCCAGGCTATCAAAATGTCTTGTGTTAGCTTGTTTCCTAAGATCCCTTTTGGTGAATCTCTAGAAGCATCCTGGAAGACAACAGGTCTATACCAGCTTGGGGACTCAGAACACCAGGTTAATAGTGGTAACACAGGCTCACATCTGACTGTGCAATGTAATGCTGGCAATACTAACATGCCACATAATATCATTGCGCTTTCTTCTCCTATTTTCTTTAGATTCAACAGAGCGAGTCCACAAAGAAGGTTTCAAACTGTTGTTCGTTCCCAAAATATTCTTTTAAATTATATAGCCACTGTTTCTGCAGTAAGTGTAACAGAGATTATTTCTAGTCTATGGGTGTTAGAAAAATTTCCTCCTCACAGCCCAAGACACACATTGTGTAAAGGCACAGGACAATCTCAGCTTTTACAGTCAAGATAGCTCAAGCAGAAAGATAAAACAATAATTCCTTTAAGGCACAGTTTGTTGCCTACGGAGGTTTCAGTAATGTACTTTTGGAAGATCAAAATTCCTGACTCCCCTGGTAAATAGGTAAATTCAAATTTGACAAGGAAAAAAAAATACACATTGTACTTTTTTTCTCTTTTCTTTCTTTTTTTTCTATTGGCTGTATTATGGCTGAAATGAATGGCAGCATAGGTGTATATGTGAGTGAGGGGACACTCTACATGCAGTTTAGGAGAACGTAAAGCAAAACACAGTTTGAAAATAACCTGCGTTTGGTGATACATTAGAAAGAGTATGTTTCACAACAAAGTAAATTTGAAAGAAATTTCAGCTTTCTTCTCTCAGTCTCTAGAAATGACTGATTCTGAGGAGCTGATGTTCCATCAAGTTCTGTCATTTAATTTAATGTCATATTCTGAGGAGCCCTTTCACCTAAAATGAAATCATTATAGCATCAAAACCTTTAATATTAGAGATTTACAATATAATGTTTCAGTAAATATATAACCCTAATTGTGGATTCCATATTTTAATCTTAACTTAATTTTAATTTTTTTTCTCCAATATTCAAATATGGGAAAAGCAATTATGTCTTCTGAGCAAAAGCAGCCTGACAATAATTGAAAAAGTATTTTGCCTGGCCAGAAGAATCCTTTATTGACTGAAACATATTATTGACAATAGGCTTATATATAGCCTATGTATTTTCTAAAATGAATAAGAATGTGTACTGAATGAGTTTTTCCATTTAACAAATCTCGGTAAAAGTAAGTCTGTAGGAGAAAACCCCTTTTTACATCATATTATCATGTCAAAATCTACCATTAGACAGCAATTGAAATGGGTTCTTTTGTCATTTATCCAAATGATGCTCTAATGAAACACTTTCTCCTATTTATCTAACAATAACAGTAAAAAATCTTTGACAAACCTTGTAGTGAATATTGTGTACATTCATTAGTTTGATTGGCAGCATTTGTGACACACCAGAATTGTCTGTAAAATCTATGCATCTATCATTTGTACATACGTCCTCTTTTGCTATCTAACTTGCTCTAAAGGCATTAAAATTCTACCATCAAAGTCTAGAAGTGTGCAATGCCTCATGTATAAACTGTTCTGCTTTGACTCTAACAAAATCTTACAGTGAGCTTAAGGAAAATTGACAAAAATCAACTTAACAAGTAAGGATGTGATAATATATATTTGAACAAAGAATTAGGTAGTCTGACATGCTGGTCCAAATGAGAGTGTTTCAAAATTAGCTGAATTCATGTTCTCCATTGTATTTCATCTTTTCCCATTCTTATAATGAGAATTACTTGCAAATGACCACTACTCTGTATAGACCTCTGCTACTTTGGGAAGCTGCCCACATGGGCCCGACCCGTGTAGTCACTCCTGACACGCTCCAGCTCTCCTCTGGTGGTATTGTTGGTGCTCACATGGATGAGCAACAAGGGCTAATTAATAGTCTAAGATGAGCAAAATTGATCAAAGTCCCCTGAAAATCTCCCCTGCGAGCAGGTCAGGTCAGCAGAGGGGGGGCCTCTATCTTCAAACACTGCTTTTTAGTGCCTGTGTGTGTCAGGCTTGACCAGCTCTGACAGTTGCCCAGGACATTGAACCTATTCTGCAATCACAGATCTACAGGTGGAAAAAGAGCTGCTTTCCTGGTGCCGAAAGCCACAAGCCTCTTGTTCCCCATCTTGACAGTTTGCTATTGACACTTGATGGAGTACAGACTCTGGCTGAGGAGTGATTCATGAGAAGATGTTCTGAAGGCAGGTGCCTGTAATAGTGCCTCTCCCGATTGCTGCCTGTCAGAGGAGAAACTAGGAACTTGAAACTTTACACTAAATGAGAAATTTCAGTTGCAATTTTAGTTCAGTTAGGGTGTGGGTTTTTTTTTTTTAAAATAACCTGTGTTCTTGTTTATGCTAATCATTTGTCTACATCTGGTTTTAATATGACTCCAGCCTTCCTTTGGCACAATTCATTCTAATGGCAAGCCAAAATAAACGGATAGTATTGCATAAGGAAAATGAGCTACAGTCGGAGCCAACAAAAAATATTCCAACCAAAATCTTTCATATAAAAGCACAAAGGAAATATCTCCAGTGACTCCAGTAATCTATTTACCCACAGAAAAGATGACACGCAGCAGCAAAGCAAGACATCCAACCTTGCTCTGCCAATTTGCTTAACCTCTGTGTCCATTTCAGTGCTGACCTTATCTGCTGATGCTGTAAATAAGCCTACTATTTTATATAAATACTGCTTTATTTTTGTTATAGGTTAGAGGCTGGAATGAAGACTACCAATTAATTTTACACAAAAGCTAAGGAAAGCTGCTAAAGCTATTCATTTTACAACAAAGAAGGCTCTTAAGCAGAACTGTGCAAAGCATAGAAAATCCATTTTGTGAAAGGATTTTTAGCATTCCGAAATTAGAATGCAACCTAAATCTTTTGATATTCTCTAAAATTCTCCAAATGTTTCTCATTTCCCTGAAATCTTCTAAAAGGAACATTGCAAGGTTTTCTTTTACTTTGCTGTGAATCAGTCAAAACACTTAATCCTAACAGAACAGAAATTTTACATTTTTATGTCAACCTTTAATTTCATATTACAACATAAAAGTTATAAAGTAAGAAATGACAAAATGAAAAATCACTTCAAAATGAAGGTCAAAGCACTTTACTGTATTCCATCAAAAAAGCATCATTTTGTAATTATTGAAGGATTATTCCTGTGGGTTTTTTTTCAAAAGAGCTGCCCCAATATTTTAGAACATTCTGTAGATAAATCTTTATCTCTGCTACACTTCAACTGTCTACAGAAGACTGCAAGTTCTTCAGAGAAGAGCCTATCTCTTATCTTTATAGGTCAGTTAGCACAACAGACCCCAAATTTAATTGTTGCCATGTATTACAAATAATAATAATAATAAATTTCCTTATGGCTCCAGACAACTGCATGCTCCTTGGTAGCTGCAATTAGTGAGAGGAGCAAGAGTTCTGGTCGGAAAGATCTCATAATCCCCAAGAGTTTATCACACTTTTTGTATAGCTGCACTGTATGTGAAGCTATACACTAAAAATGTGACCGTGGCATTATTATTCTTTCCCCATAACAATGCTTTTAATTGTAATCAGGGCAATAAATATGACAGCAAGTCAAATTCCAGTGTCAGCTGTAAACTGAAACCTCAAACCACAAAGCTAGTAGTCTGAGAGAACAAAACACAACAGGATCTACATTTCATAATGGTTGGGCTTGACTGCTGTTCAATAATGTGCTGCTTCAGTATTGTGTAGGTATTATTAAAGAGATTTTTAAAGTTTGATTATTTTTTTTAATATCCCACTATGATTCAAAATTCTGTAGAAAACAAAGTACTAAAATGAGCATATACTTGTTTTTCTGTTGCAATGAATTTTAGTTGTTTGTGATGCATTACTTAATTTGTCATAGAAGTAGCAGCTGTGTTCCAAGAAATACATGTTTCAAAATAATCCAATTTAAGGAAGCATAAGACTTCAGCTTGAAATAACCTCATTTCTTCACAGAAAAGATAGTAAAGATGAATTTTTCTCCCCTCTCTCCCCATCTCGCATCCATCCACAGTAAATCATTCGTCTCTCCCTATAATTAAAACATTTGTTTCTCCAAAGCAAATGAACTCTCCTTTAAACTTTCTGAAGGACAAGAGAATGAAGGAAATGTATGTGCTCTGGTAGATATGGACTGCATGAGAAGGACAAGAGAAATTCAGCAAAATATTGGACAGACTATTTGAACTGGTACAATCTAGCTGCTTTGTAAGCCTCAGGGGAAGCAAATTTTTATGATTCTTGTAGTGGGGTAGGTTTATGATTTTTTTTTTCTGTTGGCTTTCTTGAAGTGAGGAGTCCTGCAGGGATAGCTCCTCCAAGGAGGAAAGAACAGGGCTAAGTATCAGTGCAGGTGAATGTGGAAATGCTGGGGATCAGAGATTTTCTGATGTTCATTAATATGTAGTTTCTGAAGAAGCTTATGCAAATGTTACAATACAACTGATTTTACATATATTTTACATATGTTTATATATATAGGCATTTATATATTTATATATGTTACCTATAGTTAACGCAAGTAATGTCAACCTGTTACAGAAACAGCAAACCACAGATACTCCCCTCACAAGCCCTGGGACTCTCCTGGTGCCGAAATAAGGAGGAAAAAATTGCAGAGTGAAAATCAGTAATAAAGATATAATATCATCCTGCAAATCATGGATTAATTCTGAAGTTTTACTAGGCAGGGGATAACATTCCCTAGACTCTGCTGCAAGCTGAATGGACTCACATTTCCTGTAAACACAAAGCGACCTTTTTCTTATTCTCAATCTAAAAATGACCTTGACAGCAAGTTCACTTCTCAGAAACCAAAAAGCCAGACTCCAACACCTGTCTTTGTAAATCCCAACATTTGAAGGACATTCCCTTCATCCTGTCAGTTTTTCTTTCAGGTGTGATTTTGGTTCATTCGTCTTTTAAAAATGTTTGTATCACTACCCTGCAAATGTATGTCCCTTGGAATTCATTTTACGTTTTCAAGAAAAATTTCTCAAAACTTTCATTATTGGTTATTCTGAATTTTTTTGGAAACACTTTGACCATGGATTACAACATGGTTTACAAGTATTCCTGCATGGATGTTCCAATTTCTAACTAATTTTCTATCTATTATCTTTCTATGGCACTATAAATGTACATAATGCATAGGACATAATTCTTAGGTGTAGATTTAGAACATAACTTCTGATATCCCACAAAATTACCTTACTTGTTCTTGGTCATGCTGGCAACTGCTGCAGTTTAAAAAACTGGGTAAAAGGTAAATAAACATGTAATGTATCACAGAAGGATAGTTCAGAGAAGAAATGAGTGAAACTGAAAAGTCTTCTTGGAAAACATATTGAAGTAAATAGCCAGTGATTAGCTGTTACAAGAGAAGATTTAAGAAGCTATGAATCAGAACAGACAACACTGCCGTAGAAGAAAAGAGAGGCCACAGAGTGACATCCCTCTTAATAAAGAAAGTCCAAAGCTGCCAAGACAGATTGGAATTCCACCAAGAATGAGCTTTTTTTGTCACTAGCTTTGAAGGGAATTACATTATGTCCTGTACATGGTGGACATAAGTAGAATTATATTAGATCAAGCCTTCTGCTCCTCCTATTACAATGTCATCACAATGTTTAAAGTGTCTGACGATTCAATGCCATGTAAAACTTTAATAAATTGATTTTCCAGGTGTTGCTTTAGGAGTCATCATATAATGCTTTTAGTTTTGGAACAGGGGCAATTATATTGATGGGACCTGATCGGCTCTACCTTCATTTTTGGAGTAGGAGATAAACAATTTAGACATTGACTCTCTGAAGAAATTATGCAAATCCCACCTGTCATTTTAATATAACAGTGACACCTCCACAGAGGTGGGAGAGGTGGGGAGGGAAGCACTGGTCACAGAAGGGATGACAGTTGGTGTATCTGTTCATGCTATTGATTAAACTTCCTGACAACCACATAGGGAAGTTAATTACTGGGAGGCAAATTAACACCCTTGCAAGATAACAGAGAAAACAATAATTATATTAAGAACTCAGGGGGGGTAAGTTTTCTTGGCCTTGTGCCTGAAGCTGTAAGCACCATTTTAAAGAAAACCACTGCTCTACTGCTCAGGGGCAAATTGTTTGAACCATATTGATTGCAGTCTTTAATCTCAGTGATTAAAAAGCACCTTCAGCTGCCAGTGAGTCTGTTCAGACTTTTCACAAGGAATCTTTCAATTAAGATTTCAAATAAGACTCACTTTGCATCGCAATCAGTCTTTCCTGGTCAACAGAGAGACAGACTGTGCTATCCGAATGACCTGTGCCATCATGCCTTGTGTGTACCACTTGCAGTGAGTTTTCAAAGGCCCTTTGATGGGTATGTTCTCTTATCATTCTGAATCAATGAAAACAAAGCTTATTAGAGAGCAAGGTTAAATTTGATGATTTTATAAACTGAAGAAATCCTCCAGTGTTCAGTTTTAGTTCCAGATTTCATTTTAAAGCTTATGCTACATGCATTTGAATTGAAACACAGTAAAACTGGAAAAGCAGTACTATGTCATTGGGCTGTGGTAAGACACAACTTCTAGTGGTAACTGTCTTCACTGACAGTGACTCTAAATTTACAGTCTTATTTCTGATGCCAAATCAAACCTTGTCATCTTGCAATGTTATTTAAGACTTGGACTCTCAACGTGAAGTCTGAAAGTCAGTCTGGACATTTTTCTTGCACTACAATTGCAAGAGGTTTCTTCTGATCAGAGTAGACATGTAGCATCATCTATGATCTAAAATGACATTTCCAAATTCAACCTGCAGTTACCTTCTGCCCTTTTACACACTTTTAGTAATTAGGAACAGGTGTAAATGAGACATGTGGTAGATTAACTATATTTTGAAATCTTTATCTTGGAATGCAGTTTCCCTTTTTTTTTTTCTTTTTCTTTTCTGTTCTGCTGTACTAGAAGGATCATAGGGAACTAGGGAACACTACAAACATCAAGACATTTTTTACCTAGTCATTAAAGAGCAGTCTGAAAATTTTTAAAACAATATCACTGTAGTATACACAAGAGTTATTGAGGGCATTGTTTAGATGTTCAGGTTGTCATTACTGCTGGTAATAAGGGAGAAGGCTAGAAACCAGGCTGATGTTTACATAAAATAGTCAATCTATATGCTTAGCAGCTGGGAAAAATTACCTTTTCACTTGTCAGCTAAGTGACTTTGATTTGAAGACAGTGAGAGGCAATAAAAAGGAATCCCATGGTGCCCACTTTTGCTAAAGCATTTTTTAGATATAATTTGCACCAAAGGAATAGCAAAAATCGGTGACTCATTGGGATCGCAAACAAAGTTATATTAGATTTTTCTGACTAAATAGAGAGATTGTTAAGGTTAAACATCACAGATTAGATACACACTTGCTATAGTTTTGCTGGAGTCATCCATTAGAAAGAACTTGACACACTATAATCATGGCAATATTTTTAAATGCTTGTCTGATGGAGAGGAGGAGAAAGAATGAACCACCTGAGGGACACTGGTTGCATTCCTTAATGCACTCCTGGGAGATATTAATATAATACATAATTAAGATGATTCCAGAACTTCAGCTGACAACAGTGTAAGAAATTATGATAGTATTTGATGATGCAAACATCTTCCCCCTACTTTTTTTTTTATACTGTGATTCACATCGAAGATTTGGATTTGTCATTGACTCTCACCTTAATGCATTCTGTCAACCAGATGTCTCAGATTTCTGTCTTCAGCACTGGATAATCTATTCAAATTGGTTTACATTATTTAATTTATTTTTATTTTAATTATAACTTTTATCTATTTAAATCTAAGTTAAAGTTACATTTTGTTTATCTGGCTGGTTTAGTGTCTGCTTTATTTAAGCATAACTTTTTTTTAGTAGATTACTCTGGGTACATCTGCTATTTTTTATTTGTTGCTCAAACTCACTGAAAGAAAAAAAACTCAGCAGATGTATTACTGTGTGCTCAGCATCTAAGAATATCTACATAAAAAAATAATGACTGTAAAATTTTCTTTCTGAGAAATCCTAAGAGGTTTGCGTAGATTTTGAGATCAAATATGATCACTTGCTATGGATGTATGTATTGACTGAGTGACTGTCATATCCAGTCTCTGAGTTTGGAACAATCTGAGAATTCCTCCTTTATAGCTTCTTTACAGCCTCAGTAGTAATAAAGGCAATGCTGCCCATTTGTAGCAGATTCATAAGACTAACAGAGGGTGTTAAGAATTCTCCCCTGAGCATCTGCACTTCCACATGAGTGCCAACTGTAATATCCAGGCTTGATTTTACTGTATTTTACCATATTTTGCAGCCTGGGTATTGGAAACCACCATCACTGTGAGAATAGGGATCTTCAGCCTTCACAAGAAAGAGCAGAACAGTTTTGAAGCCTGAAGTCAGCACATAGTGCTATTTTATAAAGACATGTAGTGCGGCTGCAAATGTTTAGTCAATCTTTTAAAGAGTCATGACTCAGATAATTCGGATACCTATAAAGCAAGACCACCACCAATCCCAAAATGTAAAGTGTGAACTGAAACATATGTTATCTTTTAGCAGTATTCAATAGTAAAAATATTGGCCAGTTTGCATATGAGTTTCAATTGATTAAGGTCTAGATTAACACGATTATTTTAATCTAACTTCAACAGTGAGGTAACATCAATTCTTCACTTTTTCCAGGACAAGCTTTGGGCTTCTGTTGTGCTTGGTCTTAATAAAACAGATTTTCAGAGCCTTCCTTGTTTCAAAGTTGGCATTTTACAGTGTGCTTATAATTCATATAGGAAAACATGAACTGAAGGAGAAGGGATACAGTTCTGAAAGTGTATCATCAAAATATGGTGGGTTTCCCCTTCTGTGACATTTTGCAATTTTGAAGATGGAGATATAAATTCATGACACTATTCAATGGATAATTCTCTAAATCTCACTGAAGATTAAGGAATGGTGGAGATGATCTCTCCTATTACTTTCTGTATATTATACATAAATGTAACTATGTAAGATACAAATTCTATCCCCTAGAAAAGAATTGGATGCCTGAACTTCCTTATCTTCAGTATTACTGATATTTAATTCAGTAATAAGCTTATCATCTCCTCTATTAGAACCCGCTTTCCTCAAACTTTTAAATTCAATTCTTTTTTTCAAGGGATTCTGGGAATATCATTAATTCAATTGCTACGAAGAAATGGTAGAATATAATTGAACTGAGGAAGCAGTACTCTAAGTCTCAAAAGCAATCTGTGCTGATGCAAACAAGAAAACTTTGGTAACTTTCTATGTAGTGCTGTACATTAACTGAGGATTCAGATCTAATTTTTAGGTGAACCTTTCAAAACTGTGGATTTTTTCAGATGATTTTAAGTCACTACATATAAGAATAACCAATTCTCAATAGCAAGAAATCCTGGAGTTATTAAGGAATTATGAAATACATTCGACATGAAGTCCAAATACAGTGAATCCAGAGATTTAAGAAGAAATAGCTCGCCACAGCAATTTACTGCAGCTAGCACTTTGCAATCAAAGCAATGATCGAGGATGGATGCACAATGAAAAATAGTTTCAGGAAATATTAATGTGAAAGTTAATATTAATTTACTTGGCTGTCCTTATATCAGTGGCACTTTCTGTGATACTGAAATTTACCATTTGAAATATCTATAAAACAGACACACAAGTGATTGAAAAATATCAAACTCCACATTTTGAGAAGAGAAGTTTGTCTTCTAAAGCTGTAGAAGGATAGATTTCAAAATATTTACAGGATTACTTTTGTTATTTAATCACACCTGGGAAGCCACGTGTCTGGTAACATAAACAGTTTTTGTGTTCAGCAGGCCAAGTTCTTCAAGGTCCTAGATAGCTCTGGCTCTGATCTACTTAAGCTGATGCTGAAAATTTAAGCACACAAGTCAAATCTATCAAGTTAATGGACTACAAATGATTAAAATAAGCACATAGTTCAGCACTTCACAGAATCACTTTTAAGCCCAACTGTGGCAGTAAAATTTTGGTCCAATTTGTTGTAGGTGTAATATTTTTTTCATACTGTTTTATATTTAAACTAAATGTTTGAAAGAGTAAGTTTTTGATTTCAAAGCTAGTTAGAAAATATACCTCATAATATTGGTTGCACATCTTCTTATCCAATTTTCAAGGAAATATTCCTTTCAAGGAAATACTCCAAAAGAGATTTTGATGTCTTCAAGGGAAAAAAAAAAAGAAAAGAATAAAATCAACTGCTCAGCACTTGGGAAATCCGCAAGGCAAGCTGCCATTGCATGTGAGCTATGTGAAGATAGATGGAAGATTTAAATTGCAATATGGATGGCTACAAATTTCTTTTAGATGTCACTGAGCAGACTTCTTAAAATAAAACTGATGTAATTTAAATTGTTTAAATGAAGTAGCCAGATTTCCAATGGCACTCAGCAGCTAACCACACCAGAATTATGGTACAGACAATGCATGATCATATTCTTATCCTTGCAGTCAGAATCTGGAGCCTATGGATGTTTTCATGCATATTCATGCCTTTCACATGTTTTAGAGCAATGGGTCATAATATCTGTAAAATGCTAAATTGGCAGTCAGTCACTGAGTGAGTTGCATGTTAGAATTTGCTTCTTTGTACATTAAGTCTTGCCCAGAGACTCCCAAAAATTTCCAAAATCAGTGATATGTAACAAAACAATATTTTTACTAACACCATCTTCAACACTGCTGTAACCATAAACTGTGCAAGTCCTCCATAGTTCAACAGTTTGAGAATTTTTTTCAAGGAATCTTTTGATGCTCTTTAGTATGTGAAACGAACTAGCACTTGAGTGCTTAGGTTAAAGTTTTTCCCTGAAATGAAAAGATAAAGCTTACTGAGAGGATGAGGTAGGAGAAGGAGGTGGACAGGTACATGCCCCTAGTATCAGGGGCAGAAGGGGTACAGGAAAATTGGCAATATTAAAAGAACAGTGCATTGAAATTGGGGAGGGCTGTGGGCTGTGAGCACTCTAGTGAAGATTGCAGTGCTTTAATCTAACTAACATAGGTGGACTCCATATTCTGGAATCTCAGTGAAATTTAGTGGGTTGTGATAACAGCAGGTGAACTAGATAATCTAGTTGTCCTTTTAGGCTACATGTTCCTGTGAAGGGCTAGTTGCATGCACGTTAAGAAAGGATAAATGAAGCATTGCTTGATTCCATTAGAAGAGATATTTTTAGACCATGTGTTAGATTATAAGAACATAGCTTCTTGAAATGATGTTATCAGAGAGAACTTTGTTTACACATTAATTCAGCCAAAAGCCTCAAGAACCTAATGAAATTTGTTAATAAAGGTTGAACAGTTTTAGTATGGAATTTTGATAAAGAAACAGCTGCTAAAGGGTAGTAGCTGAGTCTGGAGGCCACAAGATAAGATAAAGAACAAGCAGATGGTTCAGAGTAAACAATTTAAAGTAGCTCTTGTCATTTCTTTGAGAGCTCAGTACATACGCTGATATTAAGCAGTTATATACAGCTCATTGAGCTAATAGTGATCAAGTATGTATTGCTGGAGGGAAGCTAGAGAGATGAGAAAGGCAGCCAAATTTACTGAGAGATAAATAATATACTGTGCCATGCCATCCAAAATGAGATTCAAGTAGTTAAAAGGTGCCAGAAGAGCCTGAGTGAAATGTAATCTGCACATAATGATGAATGACATATTCTAAACTGGAATATGTTTGGTCATCTAATCTATAATAATCATAGAGAATTGTTACAACCAGCAAACCAAAACGCAGACCAGAGTCCTCCTATGTGAAAAGCAGGAAAATTCTTTGATCACAGTATAAAAGAATGGTTGAGGTGGGAAAGGACCTCTAGTCCAAATTTCTGATCAAGCAGGGCAACCTAAACTCAGTTGCCCAGAACCATGTTCAGCCAGCTTTTGAGTATCTATGAGGAGGAAGGCTCCACATCCTCTCCGGGCAAACTGTTCCAGTGCTCAGTCACTCTCACAGTGAAAAACTATTTTCTGATGTTCAGAGGGAATTTCCTGTGTTTCAGTTCGTGCCCATTGCCTCTGGTCCTGTCACTGGACACCACTGAAAAGTGCCTGATTCCATCTTCTTCATACCCTCCCTTCAGGTATTTATTGTTAAGATCCCCTGAGCCTTCTCTTCTCCAGGCTGAAAAGTCCCAGATCTCTCGGCCTTTCCTCATAAGAGATATGCTCCAGACCCTTCATCATCTTTGAGGACTCTCTCCAATATGTCCATGTCTCCCTTGGACTGAGGACCCCAGACCCAGACACAGTAGTCCAGGTGTGGCCTCACCAGTGCTGAGGAGAGAGAACAGATCCTCTCACTTGACCAACTGGCAACACTCCTAATGTAGCCAGGATACCATCAGCCTTCTTTGCTGCAAGGGCACATCACTGGCTCATGTTCAACCGGGTGTCCACCAGGACCCCTACCTCCTTTTCTGCCAAGCTGCACACCAGCAAGGTGGTACCCAGTATGTCCTGGTGCCTGATGCAGGACCACCCAGGTGCAGGACTTTGGAATTCTCCTTGTTGAACTTCATGAGGTTCCTGATGTGGTACATGCTATCATTTCATTCATTGCTAACAGTACATTCATCTAACATGATTGCTTGTTGCACTTCGAAATGGATGCATGGAGTAGTCATACCACGTTATTACCTTTTTGCATTTGTAACTGTACTGTTTAGGACAGTTGACTTTTCACTAGGTACACACATTTTTCTTTCACATCTCATGATTTAAAAAGTAAAACAATACTGTAAACTGCCTAGTGTGGAAGAGAGCAGTAGGCTGTGGACAAAACAGTCCCGTTGCTTTTTGTTTTATCCTTTTATTTCTAGAAATTCAAATGGAGAGTTTCAAAGACAAAAACTAAATTTAGTTACCCATTGATTTCAAAAGGGATTTAGGCACTAAAGAACTGCCTTTTTTTTCTTTAAAAAGATCTGTTCCTCAGTTGTTTTATCTTGAACAGACAGAAGGAGAGTTTGTTTACTGACAGTAAACAAACAATCTTAAATAGGAAATTTACTTCTTCCTTTCTAGGCCAAATTCTATCCACAGATGATGTCCATGACCTCAAGTAAACCCAGTAAGTTTTACAGGTCTGTATTAGAGGTCAAAATTTGTTTCTAGATTCAGAGGACTATCTTGCTTATATGTAAGGCAAGGAAGGGTTTGGAAGGCAGAAAAGTTAGAAAATTAATACCAATACATTTGTATTTAACTTTACTTGAATCTGGAGTTTATATTGTCAAAGAATGGAATTCATTCTTTCGTTCCTCTGCAGTTAGTAGTTAGTGGTCTGGATTATCCTGTCCCTTGTCTACTCAGATTCTAAATAACTAATCTGGCCTTCTTTCACCCTACTCTGTTCTAGCTGATTTATTTTTATTATAAATTGATTAGAATAAAACAACTTACTCTTATCTCAAAAGCTGACTTCCACCAATGTAGACAAAACTGAACGATATATAACCCACATCAAAGTTATAAAGTATCTATTTAAAAGTTTAAGTTTTGTTTAATAAAGGGCACTTTTGTTCTCAAAACACACCATTAACATGAATCAGATGATGCTGACATTTGTTAATAGTGTTTTTTGTAGTTTAAAGTTTGCACAAGCTCTAAGTTTTTCAGAATATGTCTTGGTAATCACTGTGGCTAGAAATGCTTACAGACCACGCACAACAGTGCTAGAAGAGCTGAATGGGAGTGGCTAAGCTATCTATCAAAAGTTCATCGGCTTTTTTTCAACAGACCCATGCACATAAAAGGTTACCTATCTCATCTTTCCATTAACATCTTTATACAAAACAGTTCATAAGTTAAAAGCAGAGATTTTTCTAAGCTACCTATGAGATGTGTAAGTCATACTTTGTGTATTTATTAGATTAAAATTATTTAAATATTTCAAGGGCTAAAGAGTGGGTGTGGCATATGTCTTAATGATATTAATAATCTCACATTTTTTAGTAACCACTCCTACTAGCAGTTACGTAATGTATGATGTATGTGCAGTTGCCATTTTAGTTATTCATACAGCATAGCTAAAGAGCCTTTTTTAAAAGCACAGAATTTAACTCTTACCCATTTTTTCCACTGACATTCATGTCTCAGCCCTCAACAGAGGACTACGCCTGCAGCTGATAACTGTCCAAACTCATAAAAAAAATTTGAAGTCAAATTTGAAGCCCCTATACAGCATACTATAAGATCCTCCACAGATTCACATATCAGCTTTACTAAAATTACTGTTAAGTAGGTGCCATCAAATGATATTCTTCAGGCACTGAACAATATCAGATCCCATTAAAATAGGACAAAATCTGGTAAAAAACCTATGCCCTTCTGTAGAGTCAATACGCTTGTCCTAGTTTGCAAAGTAGTAAATGACAGCATGACCCATAAATGCTTAAAGGTGTCAAAATAATAACTGAGAAAATGCATTTTTAAGTACACAAAAATTAAACATAAATTCATGCTTTTATAATCAGATAAGTCTGTGAGACGTGAGAAGTTTTTTCCAAGGAGAAATATTGCAAGTTCTGGTGTTCTCCTGCTAAGAGTGAGACTGGAGCTGAGAAAGAGCCTGAGATCTTCCAAACAGACTCAGATTTAGGCATCAGGTCTCACTAAAAGCTACAACTGGAATCTTAAATGTTATAGAATCTTTTGAAATTCTCAACTGGTCTGTAAAAATAAAACAATAAATACAAAAAATGAATGTATACAATGTACTGTTCACAATTAAATACTGTACTCATATTTCTTCTCTCCCACACTGAGTAGTCTTCTTCCTCCTTCTTCTACTGACTCATTCTCTTTCTCTAACAGAACTAATTAAAAAATGTGATTTTTGGTTTTTTTCTGCTTCTTCCTCACCCCCCTTATTTCTTTTTTCTTTCCTCGGTGATTTTTTCCCAGGTCTGCTGAGCTCTCCTTACTTTTCCCACCATCTGGCTAGACAGCTGTTACTGATATTACTGGGTGAGTGAGTTGTGAAAACAGTTGTTCAGAAGCTGATTTTACCTGCGGCTCCCATTCTCTGTGGGACTGGAAGTTCTGATGATCAGGACAGGTGAAATGATGTATGAAACAAACCTCAATGCTTTAAAGAAAACCAATGCGGCACAAATGTGTTGTAGAGACAACATGGATAGGTCCAGTTTAAACAGAAATCTTATGAAGAAACAAGTTGCCAACTATGATGGGATGAAATATTAGATGATAAATCAAGGGCTGGCTAAGCTCTCCATGTCAGCTTCACGGTATTGCTGGAGGGACAGGATAAAAAGGAAGTATGGGAGAAACTTTGACCAACCACTGAAAAATGGATGTGAAACAAAGCACCCGTTTCAGCTGCATTATGGAACAAAAATACTGAATAAAATATAAAGTGCATAGCCTGACATTGTTCCTCATTTGTTCTGCTTTCTGCATCCACAAGTATAGTTCTTGGTCCAACAGGGACCAAGTCTTTACAGCTCCAGGCTCAACAAACTATAGCAGATGAATACTCAAACACAGCTGCCTAAATCCTAAAGAAATTACAGACTGCTGATCATCACAAGATGAGGACAACACTTTCTATCAGAATGTTGTAATAATTAAGGCTCAGATCCAGGATGCATTTAAGTATGTATAGCTTTAGATATATGAACCATTCTGGAGATTCAGATGGAGCCTGTTGTATAAATACTTTTTGTGAGATACAGCCAAACAGAAAAAAAATTTCTCACCAGATTCTTCAAATTCACTGTTGTATGCATTCCAAGTCTCGCTTATGCGGAGCAGATTTTCTTCCATGGCTTGAATGTCCATATAGGGACAGTTGCATTCTGGGAATTTGGGACCGCACTGACACCAGCAGTCATTGTCCTTGCAGATGAACTCCCCCTCTGAATTGCAGGCAATATAGCTCAGAGCTGCCTGGACAAAATGTTCTTGCAGATACTCAGGCAGGATGACCTGAAGACCTGAAGGAGATAGAGTAATATTTTGTTATTAAATGCAAGGGAAAGCTCGAGCCAAGCAACTTCCCCAACCTATGTCACAAATAAACAAACAAACAAATTATGGACAAGGAAACTATGTGGGGTTTTTTGGACAATTTACATATCTGTCTAGCATTTGCACTATGTCATATATTTCCTTTTTTAAGAAATATTTGCAGATATATTCCTCACAGTTTCCTCTCAGTATGGAACGCTCATTCCACTAACTAGTAACCTCCTCAGATAGAGCATTTACTGCTGTAATTTCTTTCTGAGGGATTGTCAAAAACAGGAAGGAAGGATTACATCAACTTCTTCTTGTAAAGACTTGCTGAATGAACAGCCTCAGCAGTAAGAGCTTTGCAAAAGGGAAGCGTGCAGCTGAATTATAAACTTGGTACTAGCAGCTAATACAGATTTTGAGAGTACTGATGAAGGGAAAGCAGCCCTGAAAGAAAGACTGAGTAAAGAAACAGTATAATCAGGAAATGTGGTGTGAAGGTAGCATTTCCATTCTGTACTGGATTTGTTTTCCATGTTGCCTTTGACACAATGAAACATAACTTGTCTAAAGAATTCCAGTTATGTCTTCATGATTCTCTAGAGACACACTAAGAGAATGGTAAAATTAGGTTGAAAGAAATTTAAAACAAAAAAAAAAATTTCGTCTGATGTTTTGTTTCTTATAACATTGCTATTTAATTGCATAGGGACCGTCAATTGGATGTTATGGGAAGGGCTACAAAACCATGAGAAAGAAAATTCATTCTTAAATCTATTAAATGTCTAGCATGGATAAGGTGTGCAAAGTCTAGCTCCCACGGTGTTCCAAAAAACTCCTTCTATGTTGCAAATGTTTTTGCACAGTGTTTTCACACTTTACCCTGCCGTGGCACGCAGAGGCCTTGCAAAAGCATATCACATTGATATATCAGAACCACAGAGCAGGTGAATCAAAAATTCAGAATATCTGTGACCAGATATTTACACTTACTCATTTGAAAATTTTGACCATTGTTTACATGATCCCAGTGATGGGAATGAGTATTTTATACAGAAGCATTTTAATTAACAAGCTATCAGTCACTCTAGCTACATTACTAATCAGCCAACCAAAAAGCCACTGTGAGGTACATTATAAATTTTTATTTATTATTTGTTGTTATTTGCTGTGGCAAGAATAATCTCTCTGGAACCAGTGGAGTTTATTTGGATGCGAAGCAATTTCTCAGCATACAGATTGGTTAATTGTGATGCAGATTTCTTCTATACAGGCACTTGGACAATTTCACAGAGATTTATCCCTTATTTTTAGGTTTATAAAAATGATAGCTGTAAAAGTAATTTCATAACTTTTCCCAGTCAAAAGTCATATCAGTTGCTAAAACCAGGTCAGTCTGTGCTTTCTTCTACCTCATGTCAAAATTTGAAAAACTCTGTTGTTGTCTGCATAAACTTTTCAATGTAGTTACATACTTGTGAAAAACTTTTAAATTGTGAAAGGAAAAGAAATCCCAGATGAGCAAACTTGAGTCTTGTTCAATTCTTCCATGATAAGTATGAAATACTTTAAGTATATACATATAAATATATTTCTCATAATGACAATACGATGGCACGTGTCAAACCGCTGTCTGAGGGATGCAAAGAATATTTTCCAAATTTTAACTGACAAACATCATGCAAATTATTTCTGGAAACATTTCATAGCATCCCAATGGAAATGACAAGATCTTTTTAAAAAAATATACACTGTCTCTGAAATCATTGTATGACTTTATGGCTTTTAAACTCTTCTGGGGAGAGAGAAAGGAAAGGGAAGGGAAAAAAACTCACATGGATGTTTTAAACGGGAAAATAATCTTTCCCTGACAGCCATTCTTCGGCAACAGCAACAGCTTCACACTATATAACCAACTGATTTATGAACCAATATGGAAAATTTTAAAAACTGGAAAGAAATGTATAGCTACCTGTAACTTGCCCAGAGAAGCTGTGGATGCCCCATGCCTGGAGGGGTTCAAGACCAGGGCTTTGAGCAACCTGGTCTGGTGGGAGGTGTCCCTGCCCATGGCAGGGCGGTTGGAACTGGATGACCTTTATGGTCCCTTCCAACCCGAACCATTCTATGATTCTATGAACTGCAAATTAAGAACTGTATTCTTCCCTCGGAGGTATACAGAAGTACATAAACTAAAGAAAATTTAGTCAGTTTTCATAGTGATAGTAAGATGTTCATGCTACATTTGTGTAACTGAAAAAAAGCACCCTAGAGGGTGAATTTTTAAAAGTGTTTATGTACCTAATATGCAGGCTGGAAAATGCATCTACTGGAATTATCAAAAAATGAATGCCTCTTTTCTTCCATTCTTTCCCTTTCCTTTTCCCTTTCCCTCTCTTTTTTTTCTTTTTCTAAATATGTAATTCCTATTATTTTGCTAATAAGTGAGATGCCTAATCTTCCAGGTTTTCTTAAAATTCCCAATAGGAGCATTTCGACTCTTCACTATTTAGAGTCTTTGAAAATCTATATCCTGCTTCTCCAGTAACTCCATTCATTTCAGTGGTGTGAGGTATAAGCTACTACTCAGCATGTGCAAAGGAGGCTGAGCACACTAAATGTCATTCCCTGCTTGGTGGAATCTCTGTGAATTCAGGCTGTTTAAAAGGTGTGCAAGTGGTTGCTAAATAGGGCTGTAAAATGTTAACAGCATTATTCAAATTATTTTCTGAATTGTACAGAAATTGTTTCCATTTCAAAGGCAACACGAGTTACTGACATTTCCTTCACTTTGTCTAGAATGTACTTATTGCACACAGAAAAAAAAAAATTAGGAAAATGACCTTTTATGAGTTGGAAGAAAGAAAAACAGATAGTGTGATAAATGCCATCCTGTTCCAAAACAAATTAATGAAATTGCACCTACATACCTTGCAACTGAATCTTATTTTCAGGACTCTGAACCAGAACAGAGCTGACAGAATCTAGGTTGTCATAGTTACTGCATCCAAGAGGACCAGTCCGCGTTTCTGTTACCTGATGGTAAGGGAATGGAAAAGCATTTGCTGTATTATTCAAAACAGACTGAAGAGTTCAGAAGCCCATTTCATAAAGTTTCCCTTTAATTCAGCTGGCGGTACATTTCAGACTTAATTAAGGTGAAGCAGATCATTTTAATTCTGAAAAGTATGACTGCAAATGTTTTACCAGTACCACAAACTTTGGGGAGTGCTATTTCTATTGCACAGAGTCCTTGCAAATACTTTAACTGACCAACAGTCTAAACGCTATTTCTTCATAGCTATGGGAATTGGAATGAACTTAATAAAAGTGGTTCACAAAAATCACGACTTTGATTTTCACTGATGAACCTTGAGTACATGGCAACTCCTTGTTGAAGCCATGGAAAAAATTTTGAATTTTCTTGTGTAACAGAGCAGGATTCAGAAGTGGAAACATTTTATGAGCCGTATTTATAATGGTGGTAGCGGTGGAATATTTTTCATCAGAAAATCCTATGATTATCCTATGATAAGATTAGTCATAAAACTTGAGACATCTTGCCTATTATAATCACAGTCTCCATGACCGCAGAATAAAAATTAAGCTAAATCAATCAAAACAGAACCCCTATAAGTAGAGCTCATAGGACTTTGGCTTAATAGGTGAGGATTGTGCTTAACAATGGGCAGTTAGTTAAACGAGAAAATGAATAAATAAATAAATATGACATTAGAATATCATAGATAATTCTTAAGCGTCAGCAAAATAATTATAAAGGCTAATTCTTTTTTAAATGTTATCCTAAAAAAAAAATGGGGGGGGGGGGGGGGAGGGTGCACCTAATGTAGTTTCTCACCCATGAAGCACTGCAGCTTCTGAAGCTGCTGTGGTGCACAGAGGCAGGCAGGCAGCTCCACAACAGTCTAGGCAGCGCCTCAGGTTTGGGGGGTTTTTGTTGTCTGTGTAGGGAGCCAAGGAAAAAAGCAAAAACCTTAAAACAGATGGGTATAGAATGATTTCACTTTTTTTTTTTAATGTGGCTTGGGTGCCGTAGAAAATTCATGGGTTTGTGGTTCCTACTCCTTTATACCAAGACGAGGCAGAAAGAAGTACAATAAAAGTGGAATAAAAATACGAACAGCCATAGCAGGAAATGCTGTCTATGGGATATCGTCCCAGTCTCCTTTACTGCCAAAGTACAACCAATTCCTCTGTCATATTCCCACCCAAACTCCTCCCAGCCATTATCCTGGAACTTCTTAGCTCTCTTCCTTTCACTATCTCTGAGGTTGTGTCCATACTTACCCTTATTTAGTGATCTACCTCGGTTTTGAATACAACCACTTCTGCTTTCTGTTACTTCAGGTATAGTTATTTTGCTCTCAATCTCCTGAAGAATAAACCTAAACTATGGGGTCAAGGAACTCATTTCAAAATGAGTTCCTTGACTCAGTTCATACCTTCACCAAGCCTCCAACTGACATGCAAACAGACAACTAACAATTCATATGAACAGAAGGAAGCTTGCTATTTTAACAATCTGTTTTGAAAAGAATATGAAGGTTTGCTAAAATAATCCGTGAATGTTCATGTTTCTTAGAATTGCCTGGCTCTCTTACAATCTGTGCTACCACCAGCATTTGTGGGCGGCTGCAGCTGGATCATGCTATTCTTGAAACTACAGAGATTTCATATTTTTCCAAGATCTCTTGCACTTTTGAAAAGTAAATACAAAGTCTTAGGTTATTCCAAGCTCTTGGCACCTTTCTGTCACTTTGAACTAGTGTTCCTGAGAGTGGAGAAGGAGAGCCTTTGCAGTGCCAGCAGCCTGTGGAGACGACACATAGAACTGGCTTCAACCAAACCTGTTAGCAGAATGCCAGGTGCACAAAGAAATGAGATGGAGTTAGGATGCCTCTTCCCTGCACATATTTGGCAGTCTTTAATATTTATGCCAGGGCCAGATTTACCATGTGTTTTGCTTAATCATCCTGAATCACACAAAGACTCTTGCACAGGCATCAGGTTTGGCTTGGACATGGCTGGAAGGACAATTTTGATTTACCTGTGATCTTTCAGTCCTCTCCCTCTCCCAACAAGTGACATAAAATTTCATTCTAAAATCTCATTTTTGTCCGGTACCCCCAGCCCAAATACAGAATCTTAATCTGTTTGTACAATAAAAAAGACAGTCACTTGCATAAAATATGATAAAAGGCCAGAAGGCAATAATAAAGGGATGAATGTTGTTATGAGTTTTATCCTAGTTCTAAAAGATTGTTCTCAGCATTTCTCTATGCAATCCTTTATTTAAAGATCCGTTTTACTGTTGTTTTGTATATTATTATTATTCTTTTCAACCGTTTGTGTATAAGGCAATTCATCTTCATAAAGTTATATGAAATGTAGAAACTATAAAGCCAATTTTAAAATTCCTATCAATTCTTAATATTCTCATGCCTCCTGAAATCAAAGTAAGGAAGATTAGTAAGTAGTTTTATAATTACTGTGTCCCTTTTTGTTCATGCATCTTCGTTCTTCATTTGGATTATGCAGACATAGAGACAACCACTGTTTTGATTATGGGAGTGATAGCACTTGGTGTATTTAGGTATGCCAAGAGGCAGAATGGGGAAAAGTCATCAATAAATGGCTGTATTGACTTCCTTATTACAGACCAGTTAGATATATTCACCAATTTGAAAGAGATATATATAAGTGAAAAAACCCGAGTGCACGTAGATTTCGAGATGACTTGCAGACAATCATGACTGGTATAGGAAAGCAATAAAATATTGTTCTAATAATAGCAATAATAAACACTCTACAAATAAAGCAATAAATAAGGACTTTTTCCAAACATTATGTTTGGAAAATCTATATATATTCATTCATAGTCAAATCTCTATATACTCGTTCTTCTACTACCCTAGCCTTCCTCTGTCAACTCCTTTGCTCTGGCACTCTTAGCTTCTGCATACAAAATACACTGTGAGAAGAAATCTAACTATATAGTCCCAATACACAACAAAAAAGACTAAAGCAGAAAAAATATCATCCCAACTCCAACTTTCCATGGATGACAGAAGTCAAAGTGATGTAGTTACACACAGTTTTTATACTCAGTACAAATCCGACTCAACAAAGATTGTAAAACAGAAGAAAAATTTTAGTAGTTGATAAATGAAACCCTCAAATTTCTGTCAAATTTTCTGATCAAATACAAGGCTTTTATTTTTGGGTAACTCATTTTGGTAACAAAGCAGACTGCAGATGGGAAAAAAAAAGGTCCAAATGTATTACATCTGTTTGGTCCGAGTGCTACTGAAATCACCAATGATATTACATTATCTGTTTCAGGAACAATAGAAATAAAATTGGAAAGGCAATGGCATTTCTTTAATTACCTTCCAAGCAGAGAAGTGTGACTATATTCAATTCCAAGATAACAGCTGAAAAGTGTTTTTTCTGAAAGTTTACAATGAAAGATAAACCAAAAACAGGAGAGGGAAAAGTAAAATGTAAATGCAAAGAGTATGCTAAGATGCTAGCATAGTCCAGAAGTGATTTAATTTAAGCCATGCTTATTTTGTAAGAGCTAGGCCTGCAATATGTAAAGAATACTAACTCACAAAGCAAAATGCCACAAAACAAAGTTGTGTAATAACCAAACCCCCCTAAGAACCAGTAACAAAACTGGTGTGAAACCATCTGACATGAACCAGGCAGGCTATTCTCAAGTGGCTTGTTTTCAAAAATTATCACAGCACAGGTTTCCCTGGGCAGCAGGGTTTTCAGTTCCCAGAAATAAACTGTAACATTTGGCATTAATGAGACAAATGCCTACAGTTTTCAGTCAGTTAAATCTCATAACCATGGTGATAAAGACCCGATTACAAGTGCACTGAGAACATACCTCCTAGCACTTAAGCAGGGCTGAATTCTTGTGATATCAGTGGGTAGTATTTCCCTGGGAAACTGTGCTTTTTTTCCATGATAATTAAGCCTATAGAAGTCTTTTCTAATACAAGGGAAATATATTTCTGCAGAGATTGTGTTCCTGATGCATCCTTTTAAATGCACATAGCTAATATTCCTAACTACATGTCCATGCAGAGGTAGTGTGCTGTTCTCCATAAAGGACTATCCTCTTCAGCATGACTCTTTAAATATTTATTTGGCTTCCAAGGAAGCTAACTAAGCCAACACAAAGGAGAATGAGACAATGCTAATCACTTCAAAATAAGCAGATGCATTCATATTCATATAAATCTCTTAAATATTTTAAACATTAAAATAATGATTTAGACCAAACTCATCATATATACATGACTATTTATGGAAGAATGACTGGTGCATACAGAAGAATGGGCAAAAGTACGGAGGGAGGTTAAACCTGAAGTCTTTAGAATTCTCTTGTATGACTCTCCTATCAACCTCACCTTCAGGACTCGTCTTCCAGCCCATGTCCCCACACATTGTCACCTGCAGTAAATACTCATTTCACCTAAAAAAAAGTTCACCAAATGAATAGGAACTACATACACTTTCTATTTGCAAGTGGCTCTCCTGCCAACTTACTTTTTTCTTCCCCCCCAAAAGGCTCAACAGTTTTTCAGAAAACACCTTTCTTTCAGCACTTTCCTTCACCACACAATAGTTGCTGCTCTGCTGTCCTACTTGTGTCATTGAGCATATTAAAAGACTCCCATTAATTAGCATGTAATTAAAATAAATCAAATCTTCTGAATGTTCCAAGCACTGACATTTGTCATCCTACCAGCTGGATGAACATTTCTGAAGAAGGTATAGACAAACCAACAGCACCCACCACGTCAGGGGTTGGATTAATGTTTTTTTGATTGGTGGTCTGTTTTTTTTTTAATTGCCAGAATTCTGAAGCAATACCTTATAGGCTTGTAACATTTTCAACATGTTTCTAGTAGCAGTATTGATAGCATAGGACTGACTTTTTGATTTGAAGAGCCCAATAAGTCAGGAGACCTGGAATCTCTCCCATATTTTTCCATGATCTGTGCCTGTAAGATGGAATGGAAGCAGTAAACTTGATCTTTCTGCAAAGGAAATAAATTGCAAAATTTCCATTAATTTCATTAGAAGTGGAATAAGGACTTATTTCAAGCTTTTGGGCAAGGAGACGTCTTTCAGTTTTACTGAATGCAGCAATAAATCTTCCCAGGAGATCAGTATAATCCCTTCATTCCCTCCCCTTGGTTTCTACATTCTCAGGAATTTACTGTGAATTAGGCTACTACATTAGAACACTGCACTTGAAATGTATTAACTCCACATAAAGCATAAAATACCTCAGAAATCAGAATATTGTAGGAATTTGAAAGGAACTGATTATTTGAATTCGTTGTTGCTACATTTTTAAAAAATATTATGATTTTTAAGGCTGTTTAGATTCATCTGATAGGGAGCAATTACCTCTCTGTTTACATCTATCCCCCACTATCTCAGAAAGCAATTTATTTCCTATAAATTCTGGGAGAATCCACAAGAACATCAAAACAAGTATTTGAATATATGATGTGCCATAGGAAAATTAGTCAAGAAACCAAGACTGTCAGGAATGCCTCAGCCCTCAGCTAACAGGAAGCATATATAGGTTGCACTAACTTCTAAAAATACCTGAGGAAAGGGTCAGAAAGGGAGGAGAAAATGATTACTCCTTATGCTATTCTGTATCACTGACTCTGCAGCCTGTGCAACACTCCTGAGGTTACGGAAATTGAAAGTGAGGATTTATCCCAGCTGAAATCCCCAGCACAGTTGACAGTTCTGGCATCAGAGCCACGATTTTCCCTTTTCAAGGACATTGCAAATCCACTGCATGTCAGATGCCATGTTCCCATGCATCCTTATGTAAAGCAACAAGCAAGTTTGCAGGAAATGAGGCTGTTGACAAACCAGCCTTTATTTCGTCCAAGAGTGCACCAGCCTTATACAGGGAACAAGGACAGGCATTCTCTCAGAAAGAACAAGTTAACTCTTTTAATTAATCCTAATGAAGAATAGATGAGAGTGAAGTTCTCTTACAGAGAAGTAATAGACTGAACAAAAATGTAGTAAGAGCTGACTATTTTGTTTCAGTTTACATTTAGATGCTTCTGCTTGCTCACATCTTACTTTAATGAATATTATTTTTTCACAGCAAGCAATAAATGAAATCTATATATTATGTTTAAAAGATAAAATTAGAAACAGAGGACAGCACAAATTAAAACAATATTTCACATTCATAAAAATCTGAAGGTATCTGCAGAAAGCAAAAGCAAAGAACCTTGCTGAAGTAAAGCCCAACTCTTAACCCTCTATCCTTTTCCAGACATAACTCCATTACTCTATAAAGACAAAAAGCTCCGAAGAAAACTTGCGAAAACTTGGGAAAACTGTAAAGGGAGATCATCGACCAACATTTAGCCCAGATGCAAAATCCCATGCAAGGACTTCCCAAGAGTATTAGGAATAACATTTATATCTTCATGGCTCGGTTCCAATATGCAATGCTGAGGCTACTGGGATTTTTCACCGTGTCCCCATTAATTCCAAGAAGACAGCATGATCTGGCTATTTATAAAACTCACAGATATTACTAGTCATAATAATACTGCAGTTGAGTAGAAAATAGTTTTCTTAAGTTGGAAAAGTGTGAATAAATACAGTCCTTCTTGAACCAGAATAAAAAGTTAAAAAGTTCTTTTTCTTTGTGAAGGGACGGGAAAAAGAATGTCTAGGTGAATTCAAAAATTACCTCTGGATCATTTGGAAACGTTTTCCCTTTAATGTGGTCAGTTTGAAAACTAAGATATATATTATATTTTAAGAGAAAAAATAATAACTTGTGCTATAAAAATAAAGAGTTAAAGGTTAACATTAGGACATAAAAATAATATAAAAATGATTTAAAGTCTTTACGCTCAAACATCAAAGTGATAAGGGCAGGTTAATTAAGAAACAGATTTCCGTGGAGGTCCTACCTATAATTATATATTTCTGTGCAGTTCTAAAACTTAATTGCAATATTCTCTTTGGTAATATCTCTAAAAATGTAATAATTTAAGCTATTTCCATATCTTATATTTCCTCCCCTGGAATTCATGTCACGTCTTGACTTATTTTTGCTGTCCAGAGCACTACAATTCCTAACACTCTGCACCTCACTTACTGTGACATCTGCGGCAGAACATTTTACGTGCCCATTTTATTTTGCCATACTCCACTCAAACTACCCCTTATGGGGTTTTCATTCTAACCTCTCAAAAGTAATCATATTACTATCCATAATGTGCATGTCTGCTGCCTTGCTCTCTGCCTGGGTCACATATGTTTTTAGGGATTTTTTTAGGTTATATTCTCATTACTTCCCATTAATTTATTCCCTCTGGTAAATGAATGTAACACATTTGCCCTCTCTGTCTTACTGGTACTGCCAACTCTCAATTTATAGTTTTGGAAAAGTTTTATTTTTAGGCTACTGGGCTTTGCTTGTTTTCCTGCATATCTGAAGGCTTACTTACGGAATTAATAATGACAATTGATCTATAATTTAGTCATTAAAACCCTATCAGATGTTCAAACTAAAGGGTAACACTTGGCTAAATTTGCTTTAGAAAAGAAAAGCAACTTTTACTAAAGCTCTAAATTTTATTTCATGTGGATGCCTTCTCAGTGTTAGATGACTAGTTAAATCATAGTTTAGGTATATTGCCCTATAACTTTTGTTGATTATCCTGTTCCATCACTATCATGTACTGTCATCTGTGGTGAAAATAAATCTGCAGCTTTTAAATTCCTTGATCGTATGAAAAGACGCAGAAAGAACATCTGAGACTGGACGTTAATTCCAAATTTTGTTTCAATATATGTATATATCATGCATAGTGCATGGTTGTAGATTATGTGATTCTTAAAGTAGGCCAATAGGACTGGCAAACTGTTCACCATATAAATTGTAACAGACTTATTCAGAAATCAAATATCTGATACTTACCTTTTAAGCTAAATGTATATGTTGCTTGTGAAATATTGTGGTAGGAAAAAGCATCTTCAAATATTTATCTGCAATTGCATTCCAATCAAGGACCGATGCCAAATGAGCTAACAGAATCATAGAATCATAGCTAAAGACTAGTAAACCAGAAAGGACTTAATGTTGATTATATTCTGAAGCATACATGGTTACTGCTGTTTTCTAAATCATGTCAGTGAGTTAAAGGAGCAATGCCCGTAATCAAAGCTAATGTAAGCACTCAGGAACTCATCGCCAGATTTGAGCGCTGGGTGCTTACCTTGACTAATGAGCCATGGCTTTTATATCATCCAAGCAGCTTTGAGGATTTGACTTGTGAGATTCTCACAAGATGTAGGGGATCTTAGCAGCATTTTGGCTCACTGTCATCCAGACTACTTCTGAACTCACTGTGGTGCTGAGTGTTAAGGAAATTTTAAGGAAACATTTCATGGCTTGTCTGCAGCAGTTTAAACCCCAGGGGTCAGAAAAGAATAAAATCATTCCTCATTTACCATGCTTAATCTTCATATGGAAATTACTGATAGCAAAAAAAGTCTCCCAGAGTCTCCCTGTTTTCATTCCAGCTGCTAGTCTGGAATGCAGAACTATCAACATTTACAGGCTGGTTTCAGACAGAAGTAGTTGAGGAAGCACCAGGGAAGAGTGACTAGGAGAGGAGACAAGTTTGTTTAGGATAATAGCTTTCTATGTTAGGTCAACTTGCTGCAAGCATAAGGTGAGGGTAAATACAGCAAACTTGAGGGCATATTTGATTAAGGTACAAATATTCACACAGTTCTACCTAGAACTCTACTATGAACCAAATAGTTATTTTAATAATTATTATATGTATGTAATTCAAAAAGTCTTTTCAGGTAGCAATTTTTACAGAAAACTTGCCACTGTGATAATAAGCACTGTTCTAGATTTTAAAAAATGATTGGGAAAAGCAAGGCAAGAGGAAAGAAACAAATCTGCAAATGAATATCTATATGAAAGAAAAATATTTTATTAAAAATAAGCCATAAGCTCATAACACTTTTACCAAAAGAGAATAAATTCCCCTTTTCATTCCCTCTGAGATTAGTTTTATTCCAGCTAATTCTGCTGCCTTTCTTCTATAGATTGGAAAGGAGGACTGAATCCAGACTTCTCATTTGAGTCAATATTTATTGGAAATGAAAGTTGGTAGTTGTGTCCTGTATACTGTCTGATCTCTCAGATTTGGTCTGTCAAAATAAATGGGAAAAAACCCATTTCTTTTACACGTAAGTCTTGTCAAATATATACAAGTCAAGTGAAGAAGCCTATAGCATAAGGCCTGAGATGGTTTTAGTTATATCTACCCTTAAAAATAGAAACCTGCATATCCTAAAAAAAAAAAAAAAGGAAAAAAAAGGAAAAAAAGGGAAAAAAAAGAAAAAAAAAAAGAAAGAAAAGAAGAAAAAAAAAGAAAAGCAGACCCACACATTTTACCATTATACTTTAACCAAGTACATAAATTGCTATGCTTAAAGGAACGTAACATGTTTACTTCTTCCAAAGGTATGCATGGCTAAGTATTGCTGTGAATGTCATATTTCAAAAAGAGAAGTAGGGTAAGAAAAAAGTTTACTTAAATAATCTAAGATCTGACAGGAAAATATTTTCTCTATCATGTGAAACAAATTTATGCTCATTAATGATTTCATGAAAAGTTAAAGGAAAAACATGGAATGCTTTTCCATTTTTCAAGGATCTAGGTAATCCTGGAGAAAATGAAATTAAATTTCTTTGTAAATCTACATATTATGTAGGATATTGTGTACCGGTATCCTCAATTTAGTGGAATTACTGTAATTATAATTGTTGTAATTGAAATTGTTGGAACATTATGAACTTGTGTAACTGTGGCACTATAGTCCTTTTATGTTGGAGCTGTTGAAGTGAGTCCAGAAGAGGGCCACAAAGATGATCAGAGGGCTGGAGCACCTCTCCTATGAGGACAGGCAGAGAGAGTTGGGGTTGTTCAGCCTGGAGAAGAGAAAGCTCCGGGGAGACCATATAGCAGCCTTCCAGTACCTAAAGGGAGCCTACAGGAGAGATGGGGAGGGACTCTTTATCAGGGACTGTAGCAATAGGACAAGGCATAATGGTTTCGAACTAAAGAGGGTAGACTTAGATTAGATCTTAGGAAGAAATTGTTTACTGTGAGGGTGATGAGACACTGGAACAGGTTGCCCAGGGAAGTTGGAACCCAGGGGGGTTGGAACTAGATGATCTTTAAGGTCCCTTCCAACTCTAACCATTCTATGATTTATTTTTTTTAATTATTTTAATTTTAACAAAAATCAAAGGAAAAATACTGCAGGTACCCCAAAGACCATTCCTTTTTTGATAAAAAGGCTTTTGATAGGGTTTTGATAAATTAGGAAGGTGACGGTTGAGGTTGAATGGAAAAAAACCTGATCTCAATTATATCAATATGCATCTGAAGAAATTTCTTTGATTTCAGTGGAGTTTGTTCATTGCATATACCCAGGATCTCACAATGTAAAAATAGAAACACTTTTTATTTTGGATACTTGATTCAGCAATAAAATCTGTAACGATGAAACTACTGACCTTTCCGTCATTAAAGATTGCAAACACTATAGTAATCACTCAATACTATAAAAAGTCTTCTGGAATAATAATGAAACCCTTCTTAAACCCAGCTTCTGCCACAGCATATACAGGCATTATAAGCATTACCTTTTTAGAGATTACATTATAGTTTTGCTGTCAGAGTTGCAAATCCTGCTGAAATACCATGTGAAGCCCTACGGGTATAAATAATGATGAGCTGCGGAAGACAGCAATGATGTAGTTCTTAGAATCAGTTACCTCTAAAGGATTCTGAAAAAAAGGATATTTTCAGGGGTGTTTTGTGCCATTAATTTAATAGATGGAAGAGGATGATTGCAGTTTGAATCATAATCTATAACAACAAAACATGAAAATATATTATGGATATAATTTAATAGGAAAAATAATGTGAACACTGGAACCTTTAAGCAGACTTTTATTATTCTCTGAGTTTATTTATTCTGACTCTGAGCCTCTGTTATCCTGAGATATTCTTCCTAATCTGGCCTTTGTGTTCTTACATGTTGTTGACACATGCTATCTCATATTTCTTAGGGTTCAGAGGTACGGAAATGTTCTGAGAATTTTATAGTCCTTGCTTGACTTTTTCTGACCTGCTGACAGGCCACAGTTGTAAATTAGAGAATGGAGGTCATTCAGAGTGCTGAAATAAGTTTCTCAACCCATATACAAACTACTACACAGCCAGAAAAAAGACCAAATTAAAATCATATAAATCTGAGTGCCTCCAAACTAGTGCTGGAATGCTCTGCTCTAACTGCACTTTTTAATATATTCATTGTGGATCTCTTAATATTAAAAACCCTCTCCATTTTCTGGGTTTATTTACTTCAGTTTCACTTTTTAAGGAAAAAAAAAAGAATTCAAAATATTTAAGGAACTGCAGTATGAATTGTTTATAGGTTTCTGACAACAGTGATGGCAAGTGTTCTGTGAGTGCTTGGTCTCTTGTTTACATACGTATATTTATATCCTGCGTAGGGTTTGGCAGTCTGTATTTTCTTGGACAATTTTTTACCCTTCTCCCTTGACTAAACTACATAATTGATATAACAAAATCCTTCAGTTTGTTACAATCTATTATGTAGTATACTCTATCCTTTTTTGTTGTTGTTTTGTGTTTGGTTTGGGGTTTTTTTTTTTTAAGTGAAGAATAGTTATTTAAAGTCTTTCCAAAATGCATATCCTAGCATCTCTATTATGTGCTATTTTGTTGCTTTGAAAGCATTTCAAGCTGTGTTACCAACTAGCTGGCGATGTTATAACTCATTACTACTCGATGCACATTGCTGTAAATATAATGAGACAGTGTAGTCTGTATCAGAAGCTGCAAAAACACATCCTTTTACGAGCATCATGCTGCAGCTGCTGTGATGTATTGTGTCAATTATGTTGCTGAGTATGCATTCTGAGAGTGTCTAGTAAAACATGTTACTGCATTAACTTGCTAGTCCTTTTTTTTCACTTTCCTCTCACTCTCTGAAACAGCGAGGGCCAGATTCTCAAAGGAGTTGTGCTGTTTTACACCAAATGAAAAGTTGACCTCTACATTACCTTTTAGGGAAAGCAGCCCTGGAGTTTCAATTTAATTAAAACTCAACTGTCCAAATGAATTAAGGTTATTTTTAATATAATCAACTTAAATTCTTGAATAAGGTATGGAAATAAATCCCTAACCCTTACACTTGGTGTATTCTTAGAATTAATTAATGATCTACACATAACAGTCACAAGACTACATTATACCTATGGTGAATTTGATCCAAGGACCTCCAACAGCTCCCAGACAGAAATGTATAAAACCTTACATATTTCAGTTTTATAATGAGCCAAAAAAAAAAAAAATCCTGTGCTGTGCAGTAGAACATGGTACAGAGATATAGCTACCTGAGATTGGTCTAGCTTCAGAAAAAAAGAGATTTAGCTGTGGAAGTGCAGGGCTGCTCCTGTCCAAATAAACCCTGTTGAGAAATGTATGTATCTGGGCACAGCATTGTGCTGCAGCTTTCAGGTCATGTCCTGTGTTTCACGTTCCATAGGTGTTAGCACACCGTATACTAGTACATGGCCTCTGTGCTGTGCTTTATGGTACGGTTTAGCCAGGCTTAAACTCCAAAATGTCAGTATTTTGGTTCCAGCTGTCTTAAACTCCTTATCCAAATCCACAATTAAATTCAGATTACTGAAAGACTCTTAGGAGCTAGGCGATGCCCAAAATGTAATAGAAGCTAGATACCTAACTGTAGGTACCAGTTCCTCTAGTAAGATTAGATAAGGACCCAAATTTAAATTTAAAAATCCATACCTAGCTGTATAAATAATAAGCTGATTTTGTGAGTGAGATCGTCAAAATAACCTGCAAAATTATTCAGTTCTCACAAAAATTTAATGGGAGTTTACCACATCAAGACAAAGATTTGGGAGCATAATTTCTATGTATTTCCTGAAAACCTTATTTTTTAACTCCCCCTTTGAAAAATTTCTAGCTTTGGTCTTGTACGAAGGCAGTCTGATTCTCCCAAAGTAGTGGAGAACTTGGAATTTCATAGAATCATAGAATTTAGGTTTAGGTTGGAAGAGACCTTAAAGATCATCTAGTTCCAACCCCCCTGCCATGGGCAGAAACACCTACCACTAGACCAGGTTGCTCAAAGCCCCATCCAACCTGGCCTTGAATGCCTCCAGGGATGGAGTATCCACAACTTCCCTGGGCAGCCTGTTCCAGTGTTTCTCATCACCCTCACAGTAAACAATTTCTCCCTAAGATCTAATCTAAGTCTACCCTCTTTAGTTCAAAACCATTATGCCTTGTCCTATCGCTACACTCCCTGATAAAGAGTCCCTCCCCATCTCTCCTGTAGGCTCCCTTTAGGTACTGGAAGGCTGCTATATGGTCTCCCCGGAGCTTTCTCTTCTCCAGGCTGAACAACTCCAACTCTCTCTGCCTGTCCTCATAGGAGAGGTGCTCCAGCCCTCTGATCATCTTTGTGGCCCTCTTCTGGACTTGCTTCAACAGGTCCATGTCCTTCTTATGTTGGGGACCCCAGAGCTGGATGCATTACTCCAGTTGGAGTCCCACCAGAGCAGAGTAGAGGGGCAAAACCACCTCCCTCAACCTGCTGGCCATGCTTCTTTTGGTGTAGCCCAGAATGTGGTTGGCTTTCTGGGCTGCAAGTGCACATTGCTCCGTTTTGTAACATTTTCATTTCATAATGGACCTGAACAATACTTATCCTTGAAATCCTGTACTGTGGCATGCTTTAGTAATGTCACCGTACCTACATAGCGGGGAAGCCACTCCTGGCTTTTATTTCCCCAGGTTTGTTTAATTAAACTTACATTTAATACTTCATTTCTTCAATGGAGTCAATACATCCCTGTAATTTTACAACTTAAAGCTCTCGATGGGCACAATATTTTGAGCTTCCCAAGTTTTGGTTATTTACGATGTTTCTCAGCTCTACAGTCTCAAATACTGTCCACAAACTGAATGGGAAAAGTGAGGACACAGAGGAAAGGTTCTGAGTCTGGATTTCAAAAGCTTCAAAACTTTGGCTGTTTATACAAAACTGTGAAAACTATCAACACTTATAACTTGCCTGAAGTCTGACAAAAGTTCAAGGCGTTCTAGCATTTCAGCACTTCTACTTTTGATTACAGCAATTACTTGAATTCACACAAAAACACATTCAAGTCTGAGGTATGAAAAAAAAATTAACCAAGGAAGCTTTTTAAGACGAAACAAAGAAACAAAGCGTGATCTGGATTTCATTCTGAGTTTTGAGTGAGAAACTAATTTCATTACACTTAAGTTTCCTCTGTAACAGCTCACCATGAGTCATTCATGGGTTAATTATAGATAATCAGATATATTTACCATCACAATAGAGGCCCTGTTCTTACAAACTATTTTAATCTAAACTTTTCAGAGACAACAAAAGTGCTTAAATCTCGAAAAGCAAGAAAAGTGTTTTCTGGGAAGAAAAAAGTGAATTGCACAATAAAATGTAATTGAAATTAGAGGGCACATTTTCAAGGATGTTTATTCTTTCTCACTCAGATGGAATAAATGGGCTGTAATCTGGCTGTAAATAGCTGGTGGAAAATTCAATTTATTCATCTGTTCTTAGGTTCTTCCCTGTTCTTTTGTTGCACTGTAGCTCTCCCACAGCTGTTCGGACCCTAAGCTAGCACCTACACTGTATTCACCTGCCCCAGCTCCCTTGAAAGAAAATGTGTTCTGGAATGGAGGAAGATATCCTCCAAAAGATAACTACTGTAACAACCTCACTTTATTCACCAGCAGTATTATACTTGCCCAACATAACTGTGTTTATCCTTCTGCAGAATGCAGTGAGAGTATTCAATAATATTTAATTTTAATGTGCAACCACTATGTTCCTTATGTGTTCTGCACAATTGTTGGGACTTAGTGCAGAAGTTCATTAGTGTCAGTGGTGGAATTACAGCTTCTAGAAAACAGGAATTGGGGTCACTTAAGCAATAATATTCTGCTGTCTCCCAAGTGCGTATAGACTCAGGTGAAATCTAGACGTACCATAAACAGCCCTCTCCCATCTACCTCCCATTGAAAAAGTCTCCCAATTAGTTGTTAGGAGTATGGATGCATGATCGCATAGTAGTGCACCAATGTCATTCTTCCAGTGGCAACAACAAGACATGTTGCCAGAATCACAGTAGATACTACAGTAACTCTTGACTTTCATGTCTTGTTTACACCATCCATCAATCAGCAAAGGAGAGAGGTCAGTCATATGGATTAAAGTCATTGCATAGTCCTAGGTTTCACCTTCCCCTGGGCCTCCAGCTACAGTTAGATCTGCACGTTAGCAGGGCTGTACAGAAATGTGAAAAACCTTGATTTCGAAGAGTTGAGAATATTGCTTATTAAATATACCACACAGAGAAAGAAAAATATTTGCTGACTTCATCTGTGATCTGCTTCCACAATTGTAAAGGATTTTATTAAACAAGAGGACAGCACACCCATAACCTATACCCCATATTAGGACTAACATCCTAATAGGAACGTTAATAGTGAGAGCTAACAGCCATCATCGCGTTTGAAGAAAAAATTTCATAGGACAAAGCTTCTAAAATGAGCATTCCAAGGAAGTAATGTTGGATCTGTAATATCTCGACCACAACATGATGTATATTCATTAAATGTATATGCAAATTGGATGTAGACCTCAGGCACTTGGTGAGCTTCCAATGAGGCCCCTGAGGCAGCAAACTGTTAGTTTAGCATATAAGCCTAAACATTTACACTAAAATGCATGCATTAAAATAATATTGAAAAAATGTATGTATTAAGGACTTTTAATTAAGTTAAATATTGATAAAGTCTCTGGGTAGCTCCCATGGACATCTGATTTTCAGTTAGAAAATATTGTGACATGGTGATTTTACCTTTTTTTAATGTGGAATAAACAATGTATTGTCTATGTGATTAATTCAAAGCCTCAATCAGTTGTGCTCATGTTATTTTTAAGGATAATTATGTCCCAACTTACAAACTTGATTACAAAAAAATTAGATTAACAAAATTATCAAATCTGTCTCTTCCACTCCTTTCCTCATGTTGTACATTGACAGATTTTGCTCTAAATGGTATTGTTTTTCACTAGATAAACAAGAATTAAACAAAGACTTTAATGTTAATTCTCACTTATCCCTTCTTGATGCTTTCATTTCTTTGGGGCATAACTTAGGGTTTTGATAGAAAAGCTTAAATATAAAACCTATCAAAATATTATCTCTGTGCATCAGTCCCACAAACTAATGTATCCAGACCTGTATGAAAAAAAAATTCAACTATCACGTATCTCAAGGAATTTGAATTAAGAATATAAGAATTTGTAATTGTATATAATTAATATAAGAGTTGTTAATTGCTTTGATTACATAAGGGAGAATAATGTTTCATTATGTGTTGCTTTCCAAAGAGTAATTCTTAGAATTTGATAAAGCAGATATTTACTGCTGGTAATTTTTTTCCCCAGAAGACTGACTGAGCTTGATCATTCTCACCTAATACTTGGTCTATTGTTGATTTGGCTCTGTAACTCAAGAGACTTAATGGATACCTCTTCATGTCCCATCTGTAAAGACCTTAGACTTTAATCTATTAGGGAAGCACTAGAGGAATAATCTAGAAACATTAGGAACTGAATGTAGGCAGTTTGTGAATGAGTGAGGTGCTCACTGCTATCCTACCACATTACTAAGTTCTGCTGTTGCTCTGCTAAGCGCTCATCCTCTTTCCTGTACCATTCTAAAGTGATGCCTTTAAGGTAGCTTCAAGACCCTCTCTACTACTGCACGTTTAGTTTTTTTCTTACTGTTTCGTGCTCCTGTAAATGAGAAAATATTTCTTCCCATAATGTTAATATTACACTTTTGTTGCTAAATGATCATTAAACGTTATTGATGTGTTACCAATTTACAATGCATCCAAAAAGAAAATTTCTCCCTCCCTAAACCTGTTAGTCAGGTTTGGGTCACCTGTCCTATCCGCTTCTCCCTGCAGGTGCAACCCCTCTGCACTTCTCCATTTCCGACCCTCCAAGGGGACAAATAACCAAGCTAGCTGACCTTGGTTATTATAGCAATAAGTATAAGCAAAAACCTTTCTGCATACCAATCCTTGGGTTTAACTATAAACATAGGTCTTATCACTCTGAGAATGAAGAGTTTTCTGCACAATATGCTGTTAATTTCAGAGAGTTAGAAGAGGCTTAGCTAAGAAGTAAAATTACTGAACAGTAAGTTGGTTCTGTTTTACCTCAAACCAGGACAAAGGCTTTGAGCAGAGCTGTGGTGAGTAAGCCAGACACAGAAGGTCCTGTGACTTAAAAAGCTGCACAGCAGTTTACAGTGAAAAAAAAACCCACTGGATTCACCCTCCTCTCCAGCGCGGCCCAGGAGGGGATGGCATAGAGCTGGATGGTGGCCAGCTTGGTCCTCAGGTCCCCCAGGGTGTCACTTCTCCTGAATCAGCCCTCAAGCTGATCTATTTGCTGGAACAGAGAGATCTGGCTCTGCAGCTCTATGGGAAGCCTATGGTCTAACTCAGATGTCAGTACATATGGTTTAATAAATAATTTGAAATATGCTTTATTATTTATAACTTGAAATATAACTTTATGTGATGGTTTTCCAGTTCAAAACCATCAGTGTTTCAGAAATCTGTATGGTGAAAGAACAAAAAAATGCCTTCTCTGGCTGCTTTTGTGTTCCTAGTTTTCAACAGAAACAGTTCTTTTGTTCAGTTAAGTGTTCTGGCAATAGAAATTTGTAATGCAAATGCTCCCAATCTCTCAATGAAAGCAAGCTAAAAAGAGGGGCTTTCATGTATCTGCACTGTTGCATCTGATGTGAGAACCATTTTCTAAAGACCTGCTGTAGTCAATTAACCAAATCAGATTTGCTGATGGACTACAGCTTGCGTTTGTGTCCTTTTCCTGAACAGTGAGAGAGTGGAGAGAAAACTTAGTCATTTTGTGGTGTTTCTAAAAAACTTTGAACATGCAAAAGGTTCACTACATGAATTGTTAGCAAGAACGGCTGAATTTTGCATTATGACACAAATTTATGTTAAAAAAGAGAATCAGTGAATAGAAAGCAGAAATTATTTCGGACACTGTTTTGTCTACACATTTCTGTGTTCTGTCACTTCAGTTACCACTGGTTTCAGCCATCAATTCTCTTAACAAAGAAGGAAAGCTTGGCGTGTGCCTTGACGGAAGGAGCCTAGTTTTAAAGGCTGCTAGACATCTACGTATTAAACAATGAGATTAAATCAGACCAGAGGGATGGGTATTACGATTGTCTGCAGCAAGACTGTGTGGTCCAACGGGCAGCTCTCAAATGAGATCAGACTCTGGGCTCATTCTGCTACATTTTCAGCTGTGTTTCCTGAACAGCCAAATGTTATCCTGCACCTGTGGATGACTGGCTCTGAGCTGGGATCAGCAGCCCATGATGGATGAAACAGGAGGAATACCCTCCGTATAACAGCAACCTAAGTGAAAAAGTCCTGCCAAGTCACAAACTGCATTTGTATCCTTGTCACTGCAAAGGCCCTGGCACTCCCAAGGAGTTAAATTTATAGTTACTTGAGTAACAGCTAAGGTAGTTGCAAACTGCAGATTGGCATCAGATGGTCTTTAATGAAGACCTTAGTTATCAGTGTAAAGATCCAATGAGCGGAATGGATTTTAAACCACATCTTGCATTAAAAGCTTCATAATTAATGTATATTCAACGGCAAGTTAAAATTTTATTTGCTCTTCAGTGCTGGAAATGGACTGAGAGATGTTATTTCAAATAAACAACATAAGGCTAGAGAACTGCTGAAAGTAACTGTTGCTGCTTTGTGTATGTTGTTTGTATATGTTGCCTGCTGAGGCACTGACCTTAGCCAAGCATCCGCCGGGGCTATGAGTGACTTAGAGCATGCAGTAGGCAGGACGCTTTGCCTGACAAACTGTACTAAAAGAAGTTCCTAACAGAAAATTACATGTGCCTCCACAAAACTGCGTAACTAAGAGCTCCAAATTGTTCCAAAGGTCAGTTAAAAAAAAAGAAAAGTTTGAACCACAGGCATACAATAAGCCATGTTTGAGAATAAAACACAAAACCAAAAGAAGTATGAGGGAACTTTTTGCATCCGTACACAGAGATAATCTGCCTATAAATGCAGTTGCTGAGCAGACATATAGAGATTGTCTCAATGACCAAACACTTCTATGAGGGCCATCTGTATAATTCAAATTATGTATCAGCCATCAAAAGTAATATCTTTAGCATGTTAGACCCTCTTCTAAACTACAACCTCCATTATTAATTGAATGCTTTGATGCAGGCAAAAAAGTTAAGAACAACAAATACTGTTTTTCTAACAAATCTTTTTTTACTAATCACAACAAATTTATCCTGAGAAGCACATAGTGAAGCTGGAACCACATCTGCAGGTTGGTCCTAGAGGACTGAACCTACCTTTATGGCAGTGGAGGCAATCTGGATGTGGTGGAGCCTGCGCAGTGTGCTGTCCCTGTCAATGAAGTAGGAGGCTGCAAGCTGGTGCAAGGTCTCCAGAGTCACCACAGAGCTGTTTGTGCTGGGATCGCTTCCTTCTGACCTCTTGCTCAGCTTCCGTTTGTCCACAAAAATTGTGAGTGACTCCTCTCCTGAGCAGGAAAACAGAAACCACAGCATGCATCAGTGACATTATCTGCAAGTCTCATTTTGTCAGAAATAAGGTGGCAAGCTGAAGTTTTCCCTAGCTGTTGCCTAATGTTTAGATATCCTTCTCTGGTGGCAGATGCAGATACTTCAGCACCTAAGTACGTAAACAACAGATATTATTCTAGGTATATATTATTTGTTTTGGTGCCTTGCATGAATAACAACTATAAAACAGGACAAATTTATGCCTAGAATGCAATGACAGTGGGGAATAATTCTGCTATGCTAACTTTTATTTACTAACAACACAGAGATATTCTGTAGACATTCAATTTAAAATGTGTATAAAATGTGTTTATTTCCAAGGTTGTTTAATAAACTCATTTTTTAGTATTTAATGTTAGAATAAAAGAAAATGAAACCAGAGTAACATTTGCAACTTTTCTTTTTGTTTCCTTTAAAAAAACCCATGCTAATCAGTTTCTTTAAAAAAGGGGAAACACAAATAATG
The DNA here is from genome assembly GCA_033628505.1 of Tringa tobata. NCBI lineage: Eukaryota > Metazoa > Chordata > Aves > Charadriiformes > Scolopacidae > Tringa > Tringa tobata. Next base: position 265,082 of record JAHREE010000332.1, on the reverse strand, counting down.
CTTTCCAAACTTTCCAAGTAGAGGCACTTTTCTGAAAGCAAAGAGAAGCTCCAGCATCTTATGTTGTGATTTTCTCACTTCCTTTTTCTTTAAAAAGACATAGAGAAATACTCTTGAATTTAAAAATTTTAATTCCTGTAGGATTGTTGAAAATGTATACAAAACACCACCTCATTTGTTTGACTGAGCAAGTTCTCAAGAACCATTCCACATCAGATCTACTGATACTGTTAAATTCTAAGGAATTTTCCATGTTTGTTTATTTCATGGATATGTTTTGCCTGTGTTTCAGGCTAAGCAAGAATTCATTCATTTAGTAATATGTTTAGGCAAAACTCTTTACTTCAGAAAATGAATTAGAAAAGCAATTTATTGACTTAGTATTTTCTTCTGCGCAACTTATGTCTGAAGCAGCTACAAAAGCACTTTTCTCACTTTCTGAGCCTGTGTTTTATAACTTGTGTTCTCCAACATTACTCTCAAGAATCAACGAATAACATCATTATACCTGTATTTTAGGTGCTGAACAACTCCACTGAATGGGGTTTCCTTGTTCCTGGAAAAGAAGCTACTGTGATACAGTCTGACTTGCCACTTGTGCTAGTTTCATTGCTCACCCATCTGCTACAGTGGCATTTTGCCCGTTCAGAGGATGGGATGCCAGCTTTGGATGGGTTTACAGGCCAAAAAACATAGCTGTAGAGGATGAAAACATGACATCATCTTTAAAGGGAGATAATCTTGGTGGTGAGCAATGCTAAATGAAGAAAGCATGCCTCAGTGAGGGAGACCACATCTGGTGACAAATTTGACACACAGCTACCTCAGCGTGAAAAATTAATTTGTGGTTGGAGAGAGGACTGCATTCAACGTACCTTACAGTGTTTTCCAATCTCTCACAAATTCAGAGGACAATCAGGCCCTTCAGACCTTACATAGGCAAAACTGCCAGTATCCAGGAGCCTCTTATCTAATTAGACTTGCTGGGATTGTCCAATATGTTCATTTTATCCTGGAAGGGACAGCTGCTGCCCAGGACTTCTGGCCATTCCAGCTGGAGCCTACCTCATTTTTCACCACTATATTTATACTTCTCCTCCTACAGTTTTATAATGGGTCATTTTTTGTGTGCATGCAGTCATCAAGGCAGGGATTAGCTGCCTGAACTCCAAAGAACGAGGAATTAAAGCTGCCCTGTAAGTAATAGGATTTTCCCATCCAGTTACCTAAATCTTTCTGCTGTGATAAGCAGACATAGGTTCACGTTTTATTTAACCACTGCCAAAACCTCCTGCAAAGCAGACTAGGGTTGCTTGGCAGGGCAGGCACGATGACGTTGCATTAGTGCAGATTTGTGTCCCCTGACGGAAGGTCGTGCCGATTCTCTGGCCAGGTGGGCCTTTATTCACACCATGCTACATCAAAACTCGGTCTAGGTATCCAGCACCATGGCTGTTCAACTGTACCTATGCAATAAAACTTGCCTTTTCTAAAACCTACCTTGTGACTCCAGCTAGGATGAAAGATGTTTCTGAAAGAAAAGCTAAGATTTGAGCTGGGGGGGGAGGGGGCTGAGCTTCGCACAGGTGTTTGTGGAGCTATAAAGACACAGTCATATCAGAGCAGGCAACATCAGAGCTCAAGGGGTAAATGCTGTATCGGCTACTGGTTCAGGCCAGCAAATAAGGTGCAAAATTTCACTATAAGATTTCTCTCTGTTTTTTCCCCTTTTCCAGAAATCTTAGCTAATATATTTAGATTAAAGTGACTTTTGCAAGCTCAACCAGCTTTCCACTAAAAATATCTTAAAATTAATTTTAAGGTAAAAGACAACAAGCTCAGAATGTTGCAGGAAATCTCTGGAAAGTATAGAAAAAAAAATTTGAGGTTGATACACAAGCGTTTCATTAATCAGCATGGCACCCCACTTTGCTCTGGTGTAAACTCTTTTGGTTGATCTGTATTATTTAGTAGTAGAGATGGTGGGACTGCTTCTATTTCAACAGAATTCTGTTAAGTTTTATTATTAAAACCGAGTTTGTTTATTTTTCTCCCATCAAAAATGTTTGTTCTCCAGAAGGTGGAGAACAGAACTGGAACAAAAAAAATCCCATTTTTAAAAAAATAGCTTGAAAAAGGATGGTGTTCTGAGTTGCATTGTTTTGTTTTGATTAGAAAATGTCAGGAAAATAACCTTTGAACCCCCTCACAGCTATCACATCATCCTATTATCCTAGTCCTGCTTGCTGTGGCTGTTGCTGGTGGGTGCATTTTGGCAGGCAGGATAACCCAGCATCCCCAGCCCCGCAGTCTCCATCCCCACTCCCTGACAGATGCGTTTTGTTTTTCATGCTCTTCAACCAAGTTGAAATGAATTTGAATGCTTACTTTGACTCAGATCACATCAGATCACATCTCCCAAGGTTAAGTGAAAGCATTCAGCTGGAGTGATGGGGCCTTCGGTGTAAACATGAAGGAAGCTCTTTCTCCTCGAAAATTTGCGTTTGTATGGCATTTCAAACAAGCAGGTCCTAGTTCATTATTGGTATTCTCAGGCACTATGCTAATGCTGGGTGCAATCATGTAGGTTTCAAAATAAAAAGGGATCTTTAAAGTTCCTTCCAAACAAAACCCTTTTATGATTCTCTAATCCAGAAATTAGAATTTAATTTTGCGTGCATCTTAAGAATATCTTCAGGAGTTATTTTGATAAAAAATGCAAATCACCATCATTGCCATAGTAGAATTGGCATAATGCTGTAACAAGTGTAACTAAATACAGCCATCTATTGAAGGAGTAAATATATTTTGTTATACATAATAATACATATTCATATGATTTAAACAGTGCTATTTTCTGCCTCAATTATTGAGATATTCTTTTGCTGTACCCACATCTTTGTAATGATGATAGGATCATAAGACTTGATGTTTCATATTTTCATCTGTAGACTGGGTAGTGGTAGGAAAAAGCAGTGATCCAACCAGTTCCCATCGCTTCATGTCAGAAAGTGAGAAAACAGTAATAAAAGTATACCCCTCAAAGGCAGATATATGTCAGTATCATCCAGAGTTACCTCTTTAGAACTCTGACTTCATACACGTATATGTATCTTACAATGGCATAATCAGAAGTTTCTGATTAAACAGAATACCTCAGCTACAATAGCTGTAACCCATTATAGTAAAAATTAAAAAAGTGTTATAAAAAATAGTTTAGCGCTAGTGGAAAATCTATTCACGTATGGACCACAGAATATACCATTAGGATTTTACGAAGTCATTTTCCCCACACTCAAGCAGATGCTGATGAAAGTGCACAGGTTCAAATAGTACATCAATTAATGATAGGCCAGATGTGGTACCATTTCTGTGGTTTGAGTGAATAACAGTTCATTTTAGTTCCATACATAACATCTGGTTTAGGATTTGAAATTTATCTTCATTGATTAGACAGACAGAGAAAAGAATGTATTTTTGCATTTTTTTTCCTTCCCCTTAACATTCATAATATTAAAAAATTTACTAGATGCTGGAAAATTTACATACGTAGCATGGCATTTGGGAATCTGATAGAGAAACTTGAAAATTCAGTTTCTCAAATCAGTCATTTAGGACTACACTTTCCCTCCTTTATTTGCCAATAGTTTGTATCTTACTTTGAAAGAAATGTTATACAAAACAAAGGTCATATCAGGAGTTAAGTGTAAACCATAGAATCAGAGAATAGTTTGCATTGGAAGGGACCTTTAAAGGTCATCTAGTCCACACCCCCCGCAATGACTAGGGACTTCTTCAAGTAGATCAGGTTGCTCAGAGCCCTGTCCAACCTGATTCCCAAAGCCTTCAACACTACTAAGGGAGATTTCCTGTTAATTATGAGCAATTATGACCGACAATAACCGCAAAAATAAATCGAACATTTGATATTACCATTTAGCCTGGAAATGTTCAAGTTTCCTAAGAAGCGTTGGCAAGCTCCTGAAAATTTGTTTATTCAGAACAGCTACCATGTTTCCAGATGCAAAGGGGACTCATTTGCAAAGCCCACTACCTTCATCTTGCAAAGCACTTAAGTCAGAGTCACATCACCCAAATGCCTAGAACAAGGGTCTGTCTTTTCATTGCAGTATGTTAGTTATCTGTAATTTCCTCATCACCAGATCTATGGGTTTGCTGAGCAGCCTTTACATCTAAGTGTAGGAACAGCATTAAAATGAATGCCTTTTGGAGTGGGACCCACTGATATTTTTATCCTATTGCACAGTAGTGCCCTAGGCTTCACAATAACTTCCAGTTCTCAAGCTCACTACTGCACACCACTTTTTGTAAACCATTAAAGTGTACATCAGGTAATGCTCTTGTATATTCAACAAGCTGGACCTTCATTGCATCATTGCTGTATGCAAGCAAAAGAGAAAAGTATAAATGCAGAACAAAAGGAGAAGAGGTAATACTGTGTATCATTCAAAGGAGAATCTACTTTTTAGAATTGCTAGTGAAAGCTGATAAAGAATTTAGAAATACATTTCATGGAGTCAGAAAGTAAATTAGACTGGAAGGAACTTCTGGCAGTCATCCAGTCCAATCCTCTGCTCAAAGCAACTCTAATTAATTGTGATACTCAGGGACTTGTCCAGTAGAGTCTTCTCTCATCTTTAAGGCTGGAGTTCCCTTCTGTGAGCCCTTACTTGTCCTTCCCCTAAAGCTGTTCCAGTCAGTGTTGGTTGGGCTGCGTAAATGTGCAATTTCACCAACGCAAACAGAGTATATGTTGTTCCAGAGGAGCAGAGGAAACCTCCTTAATTCCTAGTGGCAGCCCAGCCCAACACAGCATCCCTGTTGGTGCACAAGATTTTAAAAAAAATGAGCAGCCACAGCTCTCCTTTCTCTGCAGATTTGACACTGCCAACAGTCAATGCAGGAGCAGAAGTTACTCCTGTGCACAGGAATATAAACTCACCCATGAACCTACTGCTCAATCCAGTGTTTGCTCTGCAACACTGGATTACATACAGTCCTATCATGCAGCTCGAAGCTGCCCAGTATGGGCATTTGACTTATGTCACAAGAATGTAAAACTTCCATAAGAAATAGAAGCAGTGAGAAATGTGATTTTCCACATTATGTTGTGGCAACAAGAAAAACAGAACTTCCCTAAATTGTCATTTCAAAATGCCCTTGAAGAGTGTATTTATGTCTCTGTGAATAAAGACTTGGGAACGTATCAAAAACAACCATGTACAAGGGTTCCCTTTATGGTCAAAAAGGGATATTCATGAAAGCCAAATGATCACAAAGGCACACAAATCTTACCACAGGATCACTCGTTTGCCAAGCTTTCCTTTATGTCCATTAATGCAGATAACTGGGTATTAATTAAATAAAAGTACTACACACACTCAGTTTGGTCTTCTGCTTTTAGGGAGCTACATACATGACAAAGCTCTCAGAATAAAATTATTTGTAATTAAAGGGAAAGTACAAGTACATTACTGAAAGAAAAAAATCTAATCATATGTTAATAAAGTGTGGACAAGCATCTCTGGGAATTCCCATTCAATCTAGCCCAAAAAAGAAAACTAACGGATACAGGGAAGTATAGGATTATTAGCTACCTCATGAAAGCATTCTTAGAAATTACTAATTCCCTGTAATTATTTTAATTGAAGTAATTTTTCAGAGTACTTAGCACCCGTACGATGATAAAGGAAGGCAGCAGGTGTGCCTGAAATCATGTCTAAAAATTGAGGCCAGGGACCTAAATCAAAACCCATCAAAGTTAATACCGAAGCTCTCTTTGACTTCATTAAGCATTGGCAGAGACCAGAAGTCAACACTGTCTATGAGTGGAAAATTTTTGTAAGTATGTGGCAGTTACTTCATTATAGGGCCTTTCTGAGATGGTCTGAAGAGGGATGAGAATAGGGCACACTGCCCCAGTTTCCTTGCAGCAAATCCTGAAGCTTTGTGCAGAATATTGAATGTTTAAGCTACAGTTTTCAAATGTCTTCAAAAGAACTACCCTTAAGTTTTAGTTTTTACTTATGTCCATACTTCCTAGAAGGTGTCAAGTCTGTAGCTCTTTTGTGATCAGTGTGATACAGGTGCTTTGTACTTTTAAAGAGAGCTATGCTTGTTTTCCCCAAGTTGTTAGGTCCAATTTCAACTTGAAATTGAATTTCATCATATGGCTGTCAGCACTGAAAGTTATAGTTAATAATTAGCAAACAGCTAATAATACTAAAAAAATAACTTCTATCTGAAGTTATTTATGAAGACTAAGTCTTGCACCAGGATATATGCTGCAGCCAAATCTTTTATTATTATGCTTTATAATTTAAGAAACATTCTTTCTCTTCTGCAGTGAAGTTTACTGTTCAGATGTGCTATGTACACAAGAAAACATATGGTGATTCATAAGAAGTATATTTTGTATGGAAAAAATATACTAAGTAATCAAAAGAAACTCCACAATTTTATTCTAAATTGCTGGTCAACATATGTAATTTGTTCTTAAAATTCTAATGGTGGTGGATTTGATGTGGAAGCACTAATTCCCAAAATAATGATAGGAATTAGTTCTTTATTATTTTAAACAACTACAGTAAAACAGAAATTCACCTTGTTTCTAGAATGGCCTTTTCCAAAATGGAGCTACTGTGAGCCATTTCACTTGTTACAGATCTCAGATATCAGCCAGAAGAGAATAGGAATGCTGTCATTTCCGTAATATATGGTTAGAATTCCGTTATGAAATGTATTAAAGAGAACCATTCCTCAGGTGAATAAAGGATTTTGACAAGACTGTCCTGCTGGAAGGATACTCAATCACCAGAATTATCTTTAATATAATTACCCACCAAGGGATAAAACTGCATTTCTAAAATGTCAGTTCACTTTGCAATGCCTGGATGGGTAATTGCAGTCACTAATTATCTTTCATTCGGAACAATTTAAGTCCTTTCTTGAACATTACGTCTCTTCACTAGATTTCTTAAATCTGTTTGGTGACTGGATCCCAATTATACATCAGGATACCCTTTCCAAATTAGTCTGCAGGGATTTAGAGATGCAGATTCCATTAAGTTAATAGGAATTACACAGCAAAGACTTATCTCATTTTGAAACTTTTAGTCCCTCTGGTTAACTGGAGACCAGTGCTAAAAAGGGTAGAGTGACAATATAGGGACTTCACAGCAGTCAAAGCAGTTTAAAAGTCTCCTAGCTGAAAAGACTTTTTTTTAAAATAATTCTTACTAGTTTTCTTGCTTCATCTCTGCAGTACTGTAATGGGCCCAGATACTTGTGTAATCCATTATCATGTAAATTTTTATAAGGGCCTCCTACAGAAAAAAACATCACTCTCCTTAATGACCTCTTAGTGCAGAGAAACATCTCCAAAAGACCAGGAACGCACACTTCAGGAACTCAGGAAAAATACCTCATTCTTAGCAACCGGGTTTCTTATCTTTTTCTCACTAAACTGTTTGCATGGAATTAATAAAGCAAAATTTAACATCAGTAGAAGAAAGAGCCATGAGGCTTGTAAACAAAACCTGCCCCCGTGCTTTAAAGCCCAGCCCAGGGAGAGCTGCTCAGCCCAACTCCTCTTTGAAGGGACCACCACAGTTTTACAGAGAAATCGGTTGTGAGCAATACCTTTATATCAGTCATCCCAAACTCATGCACGATATTTTCGAGCATTAACCCTACCTCCCAAGGTAGCTGATAGTAGGAAGTGTGTCCCATATTTCTTGATAAGGTTTTCTGTGATCTGTTGAAGGGTTGGGCGGCGTCCGAGTAGCCTTATGTTACGGAAGAATTCAGGGGCAAGCGGCAGTGGGGAGCCAAGGAAATTTCTTCTTTCGACAGCAAGATTGTTCACTTTCCAGCGGCCAAACTCCCTGCAAAACAAAGCAATTCTCATTCAGCAATATGTCATTCAGACAAATGCTCTTCATTCGCAAACTACTCTGCTCTGTTGACTAGCTGGGTATTACAGCAGCCCTTGACAGTGATGCTCTGTCATGTGTTACAGGCACGGGACGGGAAATGAGTGTTATTTATTAGAAGTAGAGACAGTACTCTGTTATAAAAACATTATTCATAAAAAGTAACTAAAAAATAAGCCACTTTACGATGCTGTTGTTCCTATTGATTATCTTTAGCCCCTGATGTGAATACAGCCCTAGAACAACCAGATCTGCTAGAAATTAATAATCTCCCAAAATTTGGACCAAACGCAGTAAGTGTTTTCATTAGCACAAGGCAGATTTTAAAAACATTTCAAGAAACAGGCCATGTTCTTTGCTTTTTGATGATGTCACTTAGGTACATAGCTGCCCAATTTGAACCGTTTAGAGAAACACTATCACACCACATTTGACCTTACTATGCTATTTCCAGTTATCTCTACTTTTGGTCTCTATTTTGAGGAAATATGCAGATAGTGGGTGTAATTCCTAAAACCGTGACTTTTCAGTTGTAGGGGAGACACAAATTAATTCAAAGACAATGTCGCTTTCCCCTCTCCAAAATCGATGACAGCAGGGAAAACAAACAAGTCAATTACACAGCAAATAAGCACATCTTTTATTGCCAATTAAGATACCAGATACAGTTATTAGGGGAAGGAATCACTATCCTAAAAATCTAGCCAAGATACATAACATTTGCAGTAACTTTGCTTCTGCAAGGCACATCAATAGCTGTGTTGGTTACATAGTAGAGTACTGTGAGAATTAAGTCCAAGGCAACCTGTGGAGTGTGGTTTAGCTACCACTTTGTCAAGTCATTCATACAGCTATGTCAATTAAGATTTCCCTTAGATAAGATCGTAGGAAAGTAAATAGATTAGAGAACTTGAAAGATCTTACTGAAGGTCCCAGCTAAATATAGTACAACATTCATTTACAAAATTAACACAGAAGGCAAAAATCAAGGACACAGCAAGCAAATAACATGGCTAGGATAAGCTATGCAATACATAATCAGCGCTAGTATTTTTCAGTACTTCTAAGACCACAACTGTTAGTAAAACCCAGGTAACCACATTCATGTACAACCCTTCTACTTTCCAGCGTCCTCCTATTCCTCTTGAAGATCCAAATTGTCTTATCCTCAGTATGGTTTAGATTTACAGAAATGGTAGGTGACAGTTAGATGTAGCTCCTATGAACTGCCTTTCCTCTCAGGCACATTCGTGCAGATGCCATTTTTTATTAAAAACGCAATGGAAGAATTATAATAGCAATAGCTTTATGTAACATAATTGAAACTTCATCAAATTTACCAGTAAAGAGCACAAGACTATAGAAATTCCCACAGTTTATTAAAGATTCTGCACATCACCAGTGTGCCTAAATTAGTATTTGAAAATCATTGTTTGACAGGTATGGGTTTTTTTCAACTTAGTTTTTAAAGTTTTCTCTCACAAATTTACTTTCCTTCTAAGAAGCTATAAAACTAATAAGCTTTTTTTTCAGCCTTCATGGAACTACTGCATATCTATAGAAAGAGATGAGAAAAAACATACACAAATATTTTTTGTGTCTAAAATGAAAAAATAATCATTGATCATATTGACCACATTAATGCAGGCACTAAAAGAAGTGAATTACCCTGCACTGTAAATGTATTTTTTCAAGTGAAAGAAAAAACAAGTAAGAAAAACTGGGTTTTATGCAAATTCTGTGCTTTCTGGCATATTTGAGTGCATTTTTTCATTTGAATGCATCAGAAAATATAGGCCAATTTTACCATCAAGACAGAATTGCTTTGACAGCAAGAAAAAATACAAGCCTTATAATGTTAAAAAAATAAATTTATACCTTGATGAAATATTTTCTTTTAAACATGTGATCTGACTAATTGTCTGTATCAAAGCTGAGGTTCAAACACAAGAATAACAAAAAAGTTGCAATTCTTATAAAAGCTAGTTCAATTTTCATTGTCAGAGATTTTAAGGACAGAGAAAACCACTAAAAGCCCCTCATCTGCCCCGTTTTAATTCAGTCAAAGGAATATCACCAAATTGCTCTTGCTGTCTATGTCAGCAAGTACATGACTGAAAAAGAAATTGTCTCCAAGAAAAGCATCTCATCTTGACTGAAAAGCTGATGCTGAAGCTTTCTCAGAGTTTCCAAAGCAGATTCACCTAGAGCAGGCTGGACAGGAATGCATCTAGGTGGGTCTTGAGTATGTCCAGAGAAGGAGACTCCACCACCTCTCTGGGCAGCCTGTTCCAGGGCTCTGCCACACTCACAGGAAAGAAGTTTTTCCTGATGTTGAGATGGAATTTCCTGTGTTCCAGCTTGTACCCCTTGTCCTGTCACCAGATGAAGGACAACACTGTCATCATGTGTATTGCTAAGTTCAAGGCATACAATACTGCTCTTAACATAAAGGGCCACCTCCCCCACCACCTCTCTTTCCTTGCCTGTCCCTTCTGAAAAGTTGGTAGCCATCAATCACAGCACTCCAGTTATGTGAGTCCTCCCACCATGTTTCTGTGATGGCAACTAGATCATAATTTTCTTGCTGTATGATGGCCTCCAGCTCCTCCTGTTTGTTGCCCATGCTGCACGCATTCATGTAGATGCACTTCAGGTGGGCTAATCGTCCTGCTATATTTCTGGGAGGGCAAGCACTAACTCCCACCTGTCCACGTGCAGACATTTCTGCAGTTACTATCTTATCACTACTCCTCATGTCTTCACTGCCACGTGTCTTTCTCTCCCACATCAAACGCTGCAACAGGCTGCAAGGCCTTGCTGGCACCTTTACCTACTAGCACTGGCACACTACTCCCAGGCACCACTTCAGTAACCCTGGTTCCAATCTCATCCCCCTTCAAATCTAGTTTAAAGCTCTCTCAATGAGCCCTGCAAATTCTTGTCCGAATATACTTTTTTCCCCATTCTTCTTCACAGGAGCTTTGGGGCACTTTGTTGCCATTTCCTCTCGAGCCTGAACAGACCATTCACCCTTAGACTCTCCCTCTTTGTCCTGTGCACGAGCCCCCCTCACGAGCCCCCTCGCCCACGCTGCAAGTACGTCTGCCTAATCGCCTTTAAATGTGCCGCCACGCGCCCGGCCCGCCCCCGGCCACCTCAGCCTCTCGGCTCCCTCGCGAGATTTTCGAGTCGTGTCGGGTCTCTCCGCTCGCCCTCGGCTCCTCCGCCTCTGAGAAGCCCCCGCTCCGTCTTAGCCTAGCTCAGCATTTAAAGACCTCGGCGCTCTCCGCTGCCGCTCTCCGCGTGCTCTGTCCAACGACTGACTGCTGCTTCCCACACGCTCTGCGCACGTGCGCCTGCGCGCTCATATACTCGCCCTTGCGCTCACGCGCGCCCAGCACGCGCTCTGAACCTGCTGCGGCTATGGCCGCTTTTAAAGGTGCCGCCACGCGCCCGGCCCGCCCTCAGCCACCTCAGCCTCTCGGCTCCCTCACAAGATTCCCGACTCGTGTCGGCTCTCTCCGCTCGCTCTCGGCTTCTCCGTCTCCGGGAAGCCCCCTCTCTGTCTCGATCTAAATCAGATTTAAAGCCTCAGCGATCATCGCTGTCGCTCTCCGCGTGGTCCGAGGAAAGCTCGCGCTATGGCCGCTTTTAAAGGTGCCACAAGTCACGCGGCCC
>JAHREE010000332.1:152104-249011 GCA_033628505.1 Tringa tobata | reverse complement strand
TAGTGCAGCAAGTAATCATCCTTTGAAATTCACTGCTGAGGAAAATAAGGGAATAGAATATGGAAACTGAATTTTTTTAAAAATGATGACAGATTTATAGCTCTGCCACAGACTGAGCTTGTCCATGTCTGATAGACATTTAGCTTCTGTAATACACGTACTAAAAATTCCTTCTGTAGTGAAATCTGAGAGGGAATTATTTCTGTACCATGCCTTGTGGTTTTGTGTCTGCCTTTTACTTATACTTTGTGATATACTTCCAAACACACTCGCAAACACTCATTCAGTGTCTCATTGTTCACATATTTAGCTGCACCTATATGCATGCAAAGGTATTAAAACTAATAGCTCTTTATGACCTGATCTTATTTACCTTCTGCCTCAGAAGAAGCTCAGTCCCCCAAATAGTATATAGTAATAGGAATATGTTGCAAATTACACAAAAGGTAAACAGCAAGAACAGGCAGAATACAAACACTTCTGGACTGAAACACGTTTGTATGAACATTCTGTCTAATAGTGAGAAACCGGTGAATTAACTTGTAAAATTGTGCCAGTTTGCAGAGGCTTTTAAGACAAGGATTAAATTCCAAGCAAATAATTCATTAGTTCTACATATGAGACTAATTAGTCACAGAGAGCAGTGAGGAAAGAGAGAATTCCTAGTAAAACCCATCCTTGCCTCTACTACATCTGAAACAGAGAATGATTTGGATACTTCTGAGATGTTACTTACAGTCTGAGTAAGCAGAACATAGATTTTGCAGCTTTTCTATAGTTCTGAGGTTTGATCATTTAGATGTGCTCTAGCCAGGAGGTATTCTTTCCTGTGTTAATGACAATAACGATATGGATTTACAGCCTGCTAGGTAGGATGGTGGCGTTTTTGAAGTTACAAGTAGCTGTCCATCCAATTAATTACAAAATGTCCGTGTCACTATTCATTATCACTAGTTTATACATTTATTCTTCCCTGCAAGAAGTACTGATTTCATGGTTTTTGACATGTCCAAGAGGGATAAGAAGACTGCTTATTCTCCCCTTGAAAGCATCAAGAGAGTTTCTAACACTTCTTACCGGCAGTACTCAGACTCATCCAGACCTCCTACAGTCTTGGTAAATTCAAAACATCCTTTTTTTTTTGCATGTTTGCATCTTCCCATAGGAATCATTTATTATCCAGATGGTGTTTTATAAAATGGTGCATTTGTCCCAGCCTGCTCCCAGGTTGTGACTTCCTGCCCTCTCACCAGGCCAGCTCCCAGTTATGGACTGGGCATGCCTCACATGGGATGGAATACCTGTGTCCCTGCCAGATCCTGGGGAAAATCAACACTATCCCTGCCACAACCAGGACACTTGATTCTTCCACTACTTTCAATTTATTTTTAACCATTATGAAAACTGATTTTGCCTAAAATTCCATGTGATGAAAAATTATGGATTTGAATTTTGTAAATGTGGTATAAAAAAATGTTTCCTGGGTTTTCCACAATGCACTTGTTACCTTCACTCTGTTTCACAGAACATGTTCAGAGAAGCAGGTATGTTACCTCTAGCTAAAACAGTAGTTACTCTTTAAAATGGAGAAGTCTGCCTTGGAGAAGAAGTTTTTGATACAATAAGGAAAAAAGTTATGAGAAAGAGAAGCAGAAAGATATACTTACAGTCTTTTTGCCTAACATTAATAGTTAATAGATAACATGGCCCTGTTCCTGTAGTTGTTTGTGCATGAATATAACCTAATGGCTCCATGATTTTATAAGAAAATGAAACTCAGAAGTCTCTAGAGCTCTCACTGAGGAGCGGCTTTATGAATTTGACTGTTACTGCTTCAAAATCAACAAGAAAATCAGATTCTTCTTCTTTTCTTGTCCTGACTAAAATTAAAAGAATGGAACCATACTTCTTGCCAAGATAAGGAAGAAAGTTGAATCTGTGGAAGTGTTTTAGTGCATGAATCAACAGACGAAAATACAGTTTGTGAAGACTGAATCAGCATAAACATGTATTGGAGAAAATAAAACGTAATGGAGGACTCAATGATTCAGTGTTGGTGGATACTCCCAGATGAATCACAGGGGGAACACAAACTGCTAAAATTCTTTGTCATTATGTGCTTGAGTTTGTAGGTGCAAAGTTGCATATTCAAAATGTCTTTTGTTACTATTTTTATAATTTCTGTTGCAGAACTACAAAACTGGTCTGTTGCTGTGGGCATATAGAGAGGCATATAGACAAAACCAACTGTGATAAACAATTTAAACTGTAAAGGTAGTGCTTCTTATTCACCGTACTTCTCATTTGAAAAATTGAGGCATAGTAAGCCTAAGGATACAGAGTACTGTAAGCAGGCATGACGTCCTTCTGTCCCCTACTTAGAGCAGACCAAAAAGCTCTGTGACCTGGCTAGTATGGTCAAAAATTTGAGCTCTTAAACCCTTTGAAAATTGTTTGTTTGCTTGCTTCTGACATGTTATTGATGCTTAATAATGGCTTAGCCTCGGTACCACGGAGACACCAAATTCCCGTCTATTCAAACCAAAGGCTTATGTTACTTCTGACTGCCTGAAGTGGAAAAAGGTACTTTAAATGATTGGCTTCAAACAAAATATATATTCTCAATATATTCTCAAATATATTCTTAAACAAATACTGATCCAAAACCTTGTCTACCAAGCCATACATAATGTCTACATAGAATTGTTCCCTTTCCAGTAAGAATGTTGTATAAACTTAAATAATCTTCTGTAGGGTAGATTATTTGGCTCATTTGCTATACAGTTTATAAGTTTATCCTTCCAAATGAGAGACATTTTGTCTCCCTTTTACTTCTGTGCCACTCTTGCAGAATGCATGCCAGAAGTACTGTTTACAGCACTGATAGATGACAGTTACTTAACCTGCACTTGAATTTACGTAGGCAGTTGTTTCTACCAACACTCTGAGATGAGCCTGGCTTTACATGACTGTAAATCTCACAGACATGGGCCTAAACACTGTTTTGATATTGTGAAATGTAACAACTATGTTATTGTTGTTTGTAGAAATTCAAATTGTTAAAGCAGTAGAATGTAAACCAAAATATTTCCTGAAAATGCTTTGGTGCATTATTTGTTTTTTTATTGCTTAGCTCTTGGGGGAACGTGCTGCTGATCTCCTTTGCATCTAAATGTTATCCTCCTATATAAATGTTGTTTCACTAGTAGCAGGAAATGTTCACATCTCTACTTGCAAACAAAAAATAAAGCCAGGGACTCTTATTCAGCATATAAATACATTTCAGTTTTATTTTCTACCACAACAGAGGGTGCTTCTGTTTTAACACAACTATTTGTATTAATTCCAAAATAAATTTGGAACTTTGGTTTATTTAAAAATGGACCTGGTGTTATTCTTTTTTCCAGTGGCGTAAACTGAAATATCTCTAAAGAATTACAACAGTGAGCTGAACAGAGAATCAGGCCAATAAACTTGTCAGCATAATTCCAGATTACAAGCACAGAGCTTTCTAATGCTCTTAACTAAAAAAAAGTCTTGAATGAGAATTGAGTTACTAATTTCTGCCAGAGAAACAGTTAAGCATTAATTGTATTCTCTGGAAGAATAAAGCCTAAATAGTTGTTTCATTAATTTTACTTTCAGT
This sequence comes from Tringa tobata, assembly GCA_033628505.1. Lineage (NCBI taxonomy): Eukaryota > Metazoa > Chordata > Aves > Charadriiformes > Scolopacidae > Tringa > Tringa tobata. Next base: position 245,365 of record JAHREE010000332.1, on the reverse strand, counting down.
CCTGCTTGAATGACACAGATGTAGACCTTATGCAAGGTGGGGAAACAAACTGGGAAGCAAAACTTTCAGGACTCCAGGACTTGTATAAAACTAGGTAGGTCAGCTTGTAATACACCTTATATGTATGTTGGAGACTTTGTAGGCAGCTAGATCTATTCTGAAGCTCAAACTACATTAAAAAAATGCTGACTAAGATACTTAATCCCTTTACAAAGTCCAAAAATGAGCTTTTTTGTTTTAAATTTTACTACTGTAAAATACATGTTTTGAGAATGCATTATTATAAAATTTCAGTGCAACTGCATCCATTTCATTATCCTTCCAGCACCTTTATAGAATAGGTCTGAGAGAGAAAAATAAAAGTGATTGTGGCAAATTTCAAATGAGATATAAACTCTAGTGGGAGATAAAATATTATTTATAATGTCATATAATTATTAGATACACCATAAATTTTATTTATAGTAGTATGAATACTGACACATTGGGAAGGAGTGATATTTCATGCACCCAACAGAGGCTGGAACAAGAACTACAGAAGAGGGATATATTTTACTAACAACCAAGAGAAGCGATGCGCGGCATATCCTCACAAACATTTAGGTATACTCAGGGTTACTCTGCCTTTATGGCTGAGCAAAAGCCTGTTCTATATGATTGGTATCTGTATTAATAGTGTCATCAATGTGCTTGAGCAAACATCATCATTGTCAGAAATGGTGGCTTGGTAGTCTGAGTTAAGTGCTGTGCAAGTGCAGCTGTATTGCTGGTTCATGTCTGGTTGGCTTGCCAGGTCAGAACCCTTCCTTTCTCTCCCATTTTATTCTTGAAACAGGAGTTATAACGTATTTGGGAGGCAGCGTAAGCTATGCAGGCCAGTTGCAATAAAGAAGACATGTAATTATTGAATTAACATTAGCAAAAAGATGATTATTTATCTTCTAGCTATATTTCAATTAGATGTTGATTAGCCAGTAATTTCAGATTATTAGGCACAGTCTAACAATTGTGCTTAGGACCTCGTTGTTCTGGCTGCTATTGTGCACCAAGCTTAAGCTAATAAGGGCCCACAGGAAAGTTACAGTATTTTTCTAGAAACGTTGCTTAGGAAGAAACAGAATACAACATGGTTGTACAGATCTAGAAATAGAGCCAAGATAACCTGGCTTTCCAAGCCATATGCCCAGCAGACATTTTTGTCCAACTTCTTCATATAAGGACCAATGCTGGGCAATTACTGGGAATTCTGTTTTGGCCACAGTAAACTTAACCCTAGCTATTAATGTCTTGGCCAAAATGATTTCCATTCTATTGCAGAACATGCCAGCTTTGCAATGCTGCTGTAAAAAAAAAACACCAGTGAACCTCCACAGTGTGCGCTGTGTCTCATAAATCAAGATGAAGTGTTAAATATAGTCCAGTACTTTATATATAAGAAGAAGATGTTATATAAAATCAGAGAGGTGTTAGGATAAACAAAGCAATCCATGTTGCAGTTATGAAAAATGGCAGTGTGTTCCTACAAACCTGTTCAAGTAAGGGCCTGTAAGGAGTTACAGAATCTTGTCCCTCTGGATTGCCAGCTTGAGTACAGTGCAATGTGGCAGCAAAGTAAGCATTTATGCCATCTGATGGTTGTCTAGTAGCCAGTGTGAAGAGAACTCCAACACCAGTTCCTCATGTAAATGCATAAATCTCACAAACGTATTACAGGAGGAAAAAAATCTTCTTGCACCAAGCTAAAGGCTACCTTTATGCTGCTTGTGCATTGAATTAGCTTGGTGCAAGGCTGCTCTGTAACACATACTGCTGCATTAGCATGAAACACTGTCGTAACATCTGTAGACACGTTCGTCTTCTCTGAGTTAGACCTGCTGTGGTGCAGGCAGTAGTGATTCCTGATGTGTCTTGGACAAGGTTGGAGTGAGTTACCGAACCATATGTGTGGAACAATTTCCTTCACCTGTGAGCATGGAACCCGCTGAAAACGTGCCAAAAATGACAATAAACTAGGAGTAGAAAATGAGTAAATAGCCAAACAGCAAACCTCCTTTCCATGAGACTCCTTGCCTTATTTTTCTTCTAAGTTGTTCACACACAACCAAAGCTACAAAAACACAACCTCCCTATCCCCCATACACATCAGTTATTTCTCCTCCAGGCGGGAAGGAAAAGAGGTAGATATTTTTCTGATTTTCTGACGTGAGCTCAGGCACTGTGTCATGAGATTGAAACAAAAGTTCAGGCAGATAGAATAGAATTATCCTCTTGATTAATCCTTCTTTTCACTCATCTTAAACCTGACAGTTCTGTGGGGCTGAGATTTAATTCCCCTGACCACAGGATCACCTTAAGAGTGGTGAATAACTTTCTCTCCTGCAGGGGTCACAGATATCCCCATCCAGGGGTGGTCTCTAGCAAAAGTGGCTTTACTACACTGAAACCAAGGTAGAAAAAAGTAGAAAAGCAGGTTTCAAAAAGAAATGCATAGCTCCCACAAGAGCACTGGATTTCTTCAAGTATTCTCCTGGAAGTTAAAAAAAGATGTGTTAGCCGGAGCCCATATACTGTTGCCTCTTTGCAGATAATCTTGTCTTCATGAAGGCTCCTCGCTGAGATGTTGTCTCTCTTGCTATAACTGAGCTGCAGGGAAGTGCACACTGACACAGAAATCTGCCGAGAATTCCAGCCTGCACTCATGGGTCTTTTTTTCCAAGAAAATTAAAGCACAGGGAGAATGCATGGATGTCCTGGTCTGAATGTGGACAAGACCGAAGTATTCCCTCGATATGAAGAATTAGGAAACACTCTTGTATCCAACCACTCTGACAAAGTCATGAATTCTTGCATCCTTTTAGGGGAAACTTGACTCAGCAGCAGCTGCACATATAAGAACAAACACTTTCTTCACGTCTTTAACCTAAATAAGATCACAAGATTCGCTCCCAAATGGAAACTATTTAAATGCTAATTAGGACTGCAGGTGATTCCATTTCCTCTCTGATTTTTCCTTGAAACAGAAATAAAAAGAGTTGCAGCAATGCAAGCCCTTTTTTTTTTTAGTCACAGAAAGTTAGAGGTTGGAAGAGTCCTCTAGAGATCATCTAGTCCAACCCCCCTGCTAAAGCAGAGTCATCTAGACTGCTGCAGGCTGCACAGGATCACGTCCAGGTGGGTTTTAAATATCTCCAGGAGAAGGAGACTCCATAACCTCTCTGGGCAGCCTGATTCAGTGCTCTGGCACTCACAAAGAAGGTTTTCCTAATGTTCAGATGGAAACTCCTGTGTTCCAGTTTGTGCCCATTGCCTCTTGTCCTGTTGCTGAGCACCACTGAAAAGAGCCTGAGCCCATCCTCTTGACACCTGCCCTTTAGATATTTATAAACATTGATAAGATCCCCTCTCAGTCTTCTGTTCTCCAGGCTAAACAGATGTAGGTCTCTCCGTCTTTCCTTATAAGAGAGATGCTCCAGTCCCTTAATCATCTTTGTAGTCCTCTGCTGGACTCTCTCCAGCAGTTCCTGTCCTTCTTGAAATGGGGAGCCCAGAACTGGACACAGTGCACCAGGGCTGAGTGGATGGGGAGGATGACATCCCTCGACCTGCTGGACACACTCCTCTTGATGCACCCCAGGATGCCATTGGCCTTCCTGGCCACAAGAGCACATTGCTGGCTTATGGTCATCTGGTTGTCCACCAGGACTCCCAGATCCTTCTCTGCGGAGCCGCTCTCCAGCAGGTCAACCACTAAGCTGTACTGACGCTTGGGGTTATTCCTCGCCAGGGGCAGGACCCTACATTTGCCCTTGTTAAACTTCCTCTTCACTTAACTCTCCAGCCTGTCCAGGTCTTGCTGTATGGCACCACAGTCTTCTGGTGTGTCAGCCACCCCTCCCAGCTTTGTATCATCAGCAAACTTGCTGAGGGTACACTCTGTCCCCTCATCCAGGTCATTGATGAGTACATTGAACAAGACCAGACCCAGTACTGACCCCTGGGGAACACCACTAGTTACAAGCCCCCAACTGGACTCTGAGTTGCTGATCACACCCCTCTGAGCTCTGCCATTCACACAGTTCTCAATCAACCTCACTGTCCTCTCACATTACCCACACATGGAGTGGATTTGTGGAAAGTGCAAGCATAATTGCAAGTACAGTCAAGCATAATAAAATGCTTGATTTTGTTCTAACTGTTGTTCCTATGCAGTATAGTTTCATCATGTGAAAAATGAATGTAATTATGGAAACTGAAGGAAATTACACATCTTTACACCATGTCATACCGAAGTTAATTTACTGAACCAATTGAAAGTATAAATGGTGGAAGTACTTAAAGTGGTTATAAATCAAACACTTTTCACATACGAAGTAATTTGTAAACAGTTTGTTCTCTTTCTGGTCAATAGTTTAGTATACTTTGGCTTCTGTGAGAAAAATTTATATAATAAAATTTAGGATACATGCAAATTTTGGTTTTGTAGTGGAATTTTTGCAGCATTCTGTGTATGTAAGTGGCACTTTTGCAACATAAATAAAAAGATTTTTGCGTAGAATAATTTAAGACCTAACTTCTGGCTTCCACAATCTTGTCCCTTTCCATGGAAAGTCTGTAGCCCCAGTAATCATCATGAAGTGCAAAAACTACATGCTGTGCATCAGCTAGGAGACTTTCATGCTGTTATTTGATCTATTAGTATCCATCTACAGCTCCAGTAAATTATAAAGTTTTTGTGTATTTTTCCACAGGAAGAGTGATTACAGTCACTTGCCTGAATGTAGGAGTTGGACCTAGATCCTTCTCAAAAGGTATGCTTTTAGTGGTACATTATAAAGTTAGAAGGCTTTTACATGTGGGATTCTACAGATATTATCTTGAACCTGGTCTTTTTAAAAAAAAATTATTATTGGGTAGGATGAGAGAAAGTATATTGATAAAGTATGCAGACAATACTAAGCTGAGGACTATGGCAAGCACTTTTGAAAATATATAGAAACTGCAGAAATGGTGGAAAATTGAAAAGATGGAAAGTGATAAGAAGCAAGTTACTGTGCTTAAAAAAAGAGAAAATACATGCAAAATAAATGACTAAGCAAGTAGAAATATGGTAAAATAGAATAGACTTAAAAAAAAAAAACCCAACACCTAAATCTGCTTGGAATTTCACTGTAAACATGGAAAATTCTTACATAAAACAAAAACATTTTATGTATGACAACAAAATACTTTTGTTTCTGTCCAGAGTTCTGCTAAGATCCCAATGAGAAGAGTGTCCCCAAAAAAAGGTTAAAAAACCCCTAAATCTGTTTAAATCCTTTTGAAAACAACAAGGACATTAAAAAAGTAAAAGAAACTCCTTATTAGGAAAGGTTGGACATTTTGTTTTTTCAAGAGAATACAAGCTTCTGGAGGACATGACAACTGGCTTCCAATATGAAAGGTTATTCAGAAACAGAAGGCATACAGTTGCTCAAATAAGGAATACAAGCTTTATTTGAGGCAAAGAAAAAAAAAAAATCTGCGTAAAACTATTGTGGTGACTAATGCTTCTGTATTCCTGTTCTGCTGACATCCATCCACTATCTCTTATTCTGAGTTGCCAGCATTGGAAGGATTTTGTGGGCACCTTCAGTGTCTGTACAAAGTCTAGTATAGGGGATTCTTGGTCTATTAGCCATTCCCAGTACACAAATTAATAATAGTAGCAGTTATTGTGTGATCTCTACACAATAGTTCCTGAAAAGAGTGTAGAAACATTATCACTGAAGGAAAATAAGGAACTGTCAGCAAAATGATGGGGTTTAATTGCGTTTTATGCAGGGTAAGGATTTGCTACAAGTTGAAATGAGAACATGAAATAAAAGATTTTTTGAAGTACTAATTATAATTGTTATATTTCATACAAGCTTAATCATGTAATGGAGGTTGCAGTATGCAGGGAGCATTATTCTGGAGTGCCATAAAGGAGCTGTAGTCTAGAGCTATGCAGTCAAGAACATTGTTTTCACTGAAAATGTCAAATATGCAGTATTTACTAGTTGTTTCAGTATTTCAGTAGATTTACTATACTTAGATATAATGGTTTGTTTCAGCAATATTAAAAATATTTCAAGATTATTTTTTATTCGACTAACATTTTTTTGAGACTAATATTTTTCCAAACCTCAGAAACACCAGTAACACGTCATTATAATTACACAGAAGTTGCATAATTAAAACTAATATGATGTAATTTTTATCTTCATAGGGTTAAAAATAAGAAAAAACATACATGTGTATATTTTATTTTATTATCAAGATTCTAGGCTCGCTTTTAGATAACTGACTTATCATTTTATATCACATCCAGGAAGAGGAGAGGAAAAAATAAGTGTATTCCTACAAATAGCAATAGTGAGAAAGAAAAATTGCCACTCGTCTCTGAAACCATGAAATTGTTTCTTCCTTGAAGTCACAGAAAGAGGTTGTGTCTATGACAGCAGGTATATATGTTGCCCTTCACACATGGCCTTGCCCTTACAAAGTAGTTTTTCCTGAGTGACTTGAGGGCAAACTCAAGACAGAAATCTTGATTTGCATTTTTTTTCTCCTTTGTCTCTTACTTGGGTTATGTTACTGCGTTCTTCTAGTATGTTTTTCAGTAATTGTCCGAAGCATGACCATGTACAGTACCAACTTGATTTACATCACTGCTACAAACCACAGTGCTGTCTTGACTAGTAGATGTACAAATCATAAAAATTCCTACGAAATTTAAATAATTAGAAAACATATAATGATTATTTCAGGTGAACACTCTGAGAACAGGTGATTCTTCAGAAGCTGATTTCCCCAGTGGGAAGGAAAGAGAAAGAAAAATGTCTGATTCAAGCTGGAGGAGAATTACTTATTAGGAAAGTATTTCTAGACTTTTTTGCGGAAAAGCTGTGGGTCTTTAATAAACTACAGTTGTAGTGATATCCTACCTTTTCAGTCCCACAGTCGGTAATTTAAATGTGCCTGTAACTCAGAGATGATAGCTACCCTGACAGCTGCAGATAGGGTGACAAATAGCTCTTCCAGTTCGGACGTTGACATAATTGAAACGTGCTGCCAAGGGAGAACAAAAGAAAGAGTATGGATAAGCATCAGCAAAACCCATGTGAAAGGTACAGTTCTTCCACCGCTCTGCTTTTACTAGCACAGCAGTTTTAGACTGTTCAGGTTGGCTGTGATAACTGTGATCTGCTAACGGGATTGCTGTCACGCTGGAAACAGACTGGATTGATCTTTCATTAAACATTTACAAAGCTTACACTCCAGCAGCAGAAGATGAAATGTGAAAACATCATGTTTGTGCTAAAGTTAGCACATGTATGTGCTAAAGTTTACAGGAACGTCTTACTTCAGATCTTTTATGACAATATCTTGAGAAAGTATAACCGAAATGCAATTTTAAGATTCTAACTATCTTAATTAGTCTTAAGATTCTTTATCAAAATATTTTTCTTCTCTATTTGTTCAACCAACACCAAGATGCAAATGTTTTTGTACAGAGGACAAAGCCTGGTACTGAAAACCAGATCCGTAAGAGATCTTATCTCATCTTCCTGTGTAACTAAGCATACTCTTTATAAGTTTTTCCTATCCTTATACCTTTATGTAGTGGCAGAATAAATGTTTTCATTTTTCTAGCAAATATTCTGGTATACAAAATACATGACTAATCAGTATGTACCTGACATGATATTTGGGAAGAGGCTTTAGGGATTTGAGGAGCAAAATGTGTTTTAACTCAGTCATACAGCCATTGCAGGTTGCACTTCTTAAACATAGAGAAGAACCTCTTCGAGCCTCAGTTCCCATCTCGAAAATGATGGGTATTGAGGCATTCATTCCTTATATGTGGAAGTCATAATAGTTCTATTTGTAAAATATTATTCAAAGCATAGTTCTGTGCCACTCTGTAATCAGAAACATCTATACTGGGAATATAATTAATGCCTTTCATCTATACAAGAAGAGTAAGTTTTTATAAGAAACTGATCAGGAAGAACATAACCTAGTAAATGAAAACTAGGAATGTTTGCAGAGGAACTTATTTACCTGCTCTTTTTTCCCTCTCTATGTTCTCTAGAATTCACAATAGTGAGATTTTACATCTCGCCACCTCGAAGGCAAATTTGGGGTTGCCAATATTGTTCTTCTCTTTTCGGCCAGACATTGTCGTTCTTTATTAAGATAAGATCGAGATACCTATAGATAGAAATTCTGTAACCTTCATCCAAATTACACTGCAAAATGGGGATGACAAAGTGTGACACACAGAGTGACCCAAAGCCTCTGTCTAAGAACCAGCGAGAACACAGCTAATACTTTGGCACTGATTTAGAACAGAGTCACAGTTGCATATAGAGCTAATCTGTGAGGGAAGGGCTAGCTTTAAATGACCACGTGTTTTGGGATGAGGGGAATGACACACAGAGGGTGGGGTGAAGAAAGAAGAAAGAAGATGGATGCATAGGAAGGGATTTTAAATGCCTCTTTCAACATCATATTCTTTCTGAAAAAAAAACTCTAAATGAGGATGGGGATAGTCTTTACACTTTGTAGAATAATTAGTGGGAAGGTTTTGTGTTTGCCCTTGTATTTTTAAGGGGCCTCATTGCACTTCCATGCAGCAGAGGAGCTTCACTAGCTCTAGGCAGTCATTGCTACCTTTAACAGCCATACCTTGTTTTTCCTTCCTGAGACACTCAAGTTGCAATTACCTGCATTTCTGTTCACATGTACACAGACCTATGAGCTGCACTCAGCCAGATAATGAGATAGGAATATATATCTGCTAGCATAATATTTATCTAGCAAGGTAATACCTGTGGCATCATAGGATGATCTAAGTCATATATGTATAATGTCCCAATAGTCAAAATTGAGAAGATTCAAGTATATTTATTTTCATAGGCAAATAGGCTATTTCAGTTATACAAACCTTGAACATTATTGGGAAGGTGAAGATGCGTAAGAGTGGATGGATGAATTGGGATTAACACCTTTGCATGAGGCTGTCAGTCAAATTGCTGACAGCAGCAAAGGTATATTTTTCACAACATCAGAGTTGAGGTTAGAGGTCATGCTTGAATTTGTTATATTTTTACAATAATATACACCATCATTTTAAACTGCGTCTGTGCCTGTCATTGCTAAATCTTCCCCCGAAAAAAAAAAATCCTTCTAAATAGACAGATAAGGAGACAAGAGTACAACCCTTTCCTTGCTGAAGCTCTTTGGACTTCTACCTACCCTTTACTGCAGCAGGTCTTTTATCTCATGTACATGTCAAAGAAAACATAACCACTTTGCACTTTGTGCTTGTCGGCCAAAGACTCATACCCAAACCTGGAACACTTCTGTGACAAGTTTATTGACAAGATATGAAAAAAAAAAATCTGTATATTTTAGGGGCTTCTGCGGTAACTTTAGTTCCTCTTTCTATATAACATACATACATACAAACACAAGTAATGGTAAAAACCCAGAAATTCACTGCAGAGCCACATGAAAGCCTTGCCTTTACCTGAGGGAGGTTAATTTGTCCATATCTTACCTTAATCAAGATAAATCAAAGAATAGAGACATTCTATGGAAATAACCCCCTCTGGAAATCCTAAGCATTTCAAGTTTGCCAAAAAATTATAAAACTAAAAGATGGAAACAGTGGATTTTGAAAAAATCTAGAATAACTTTGCTAGGGTGAAAGGAGAGAAATTTAATGATTAAAGGTAGATAGAATAATTATAATTGAAGGTAGAATCTAGTCTTCTAAGTTCAGCATCTGCTTCAGTGAAGTGTAAATATGCTAAGTGTCTGTAATTCTCTTTCTCCTTTCCATCTCCCACCTGGCTTTTGATTTAATTGATTAAAGGCTATCAAAAATAGGTATAAAGAATATTGAAAATTCTCATTTTCCTTTTCATCTATACATAGACATTTGAATATCTAACTTCTCCCCGAGGCATCTTTACATGGATGAGCCATCAAAATACTTTCAAATAAGCCAGTAATGTTCTAAATACAAGTTTGGAAGCACAACTAATGAAGTAAATAAAGATTAGTGTGAGGCAGTTCAGAAATGGCTAGGGAATGAGAAGTGAATAATGTTTGTTCTGCACCTGCTGTAGGTATGCAAATTTGCCGTGAGCCACTGGAGGCCTCCTAGCACTGGGAGGTGTCCTCATTAGTGAGACAGAATCCAAACTTCAAAGAAAGACAACTTTCTGGGCTTATCCAGTGCCTAACAAACATACTTCAGGGCTGTCATAGTTTAAGCCTCAGATGGCAACAAAGAACCACGCAGCCCCTCTTTCAGAAGAAGGCGGCAAAACTCGTGGACTGGGACAAAGGCAATTTAACAGAACTGCAAAGTAAACGAGAAAACAACAACAATAACACTGATAGAGGAATATATGAACATGATTACGGTACCACCCAGGGGGTCCCAACCCACTCCCCATCAGCGATTTCCAGCCCCCTCCCCTGGCCAGCTCTGGGCTGGTCCCTGGCTGTGGACTGGAGATCCTGGGGGATCCCCAGATCCTGGGGAGAATTAACCCTATCCCCTGCCGAAACCAGGACAAGGACGTTGATATTGTGCAAGATTACTTTGAGCCTCGGATTTCAAGACTCTCTGATACTGCTAACATGTGGTTGTGACACTACATAAGGATATGCGGTGGCAAAGTTATCCCACATTAATGAAATGCCAGCAGCTGAAACATTTTCAGCATGAATGGACATCAGTCACTAAAGTGAATCCATAAGTACCTATTTATTAATTTGCACTAGGTATAAATAAATGTATATTTATACTTAGGTTTTCTATAGGTTACCTAAGAGACTTACACTAGTCATTCACCAAAATACCTATATTAAGCACAAATAATGCCATTAGTGAGCTCTGTGGATAATCCTACTGTCTCCATAAGTAAATTTAAAACTAAAAACTGTCAGAAAAGCTGGTAATCACATGAGGTTAGAAATCTGATTTACTTTATTTAGAGATCTTCACAAAGGAAATAAGTTAGTAGATGCAAAGTATTTTTCATATCAAGTCCTAAAATTCTAGAAACGAGTGGTAAAATGAACCCTAAGTTTAAAGAGGTCTACTGTAAGTCTACTCTATAAGTCAATACAACTTCCACTGTAGTAAATAAAGAGATGATCAGAAAATAAATCCACAAACCACAAAGAATTTTAAATGGTGTTTCTATTCTTCTGGTCTCAAAACTGATTTTAAGCTATATTTGAGTAAATTATTCACGATCAATGTCCGATCTATTTGAATTCTTCTGGTTCACAGCATGTTCATTAGCAGATTATTTTTCATAGCTTATTCAATACTTAAATGTAGTGAGAAAATTTTCCTTGTATTTTGTACTGAGTATAATTTATTGTATCTACTTGACACCATACCCAGAGTGCCAGTTAACTGTGATCGCTATATGAATCTTCCTTGATTAGATTAACATAACTGATAAGCAGATGTATAACTGAAATGAATCACATGAGAACATGCTGATCTGTCCATTTCAAATTGTTTCTGTGGCTTTGGGTACGGAACAACTTAATTTGAAGTATTTATTTTCCAAAATTGTGCAAAGAAGAGGATACTAATATTGACCTGGTATACACACAAAAATAGGATTATTCAATCCAATCAAAAAAAAAGAAAATTACAGCATCTGAAACACTCAAAGGAGAGGATACCTTAAGAGGCCATTCCATTACCAATTATGAATCTGAAAAACTCATCTATGTATTTGGTATCAAAATGTTCTAAAAGAATTGGATCAATATAAAGTTATCAAGGCCAGAAATCCAGATGGTGTTGATTTCAGCCAACTAAAATTAGCTTCATTGGTTTTGGCTCACATCTATTCCTGTTGATCTATGCAAATTTATGGAGAACTGGATAAGAGCCAAAGTCGTACCCCATTCATTACAGATGTGACTCCTTTTTTCCATTTAAAGGATATTATAGATCTTTTTTATCCAAAGGATATAAGAAATTCTGTGTTAGCCGACAGTTTGGTTTTCTGTTATGAAAATACTATATCTGCTTGTTAATCAGGTTTCAGAATAGAAATATTCAATTTTTACTTTATCAATCAAAATCTCAGATGACTTTAGCAGAATAACTAATGACCTTTTAATTCCACTTTGAATATACCAGCCTTGAAGGTTTTAGATACAATTAATTCTCCTTTGTTATTTATATCTTAGCAGCATCCTGGTACACTAAGCTACATTATCAAAAACATTTGTTATATAAATGACATGCCATAACAAGTTGCAACTAAAATTCATTTAGTCTTCTATTAATAGATCAATAAGTAAAAGTAAAATATTTTGCTGTCTTATTTTACAAATAATGTGCCGCTAACATGTGATGATACTGTATGCATCTGCAGTATTTGTGAATGATAGGAAATTGTCCTACCCCACAAAAAAATGGCTTACTGATGTTAAGTAAAATACACTCCCAAATGAAAATGAATGAATGAAATGAGAATGGATTGAGAGCAGCCGTGAGGAGAAGGACTTGGGAGTGTTGGCTGATGAGAAGCTCAACACGAGCCAGCAATGTCTGCTTGCAGCCCAGAAAGCCAACCCCATCCTGGGCTGCATCAAGAGAAGCGTGACCAGCTGGTTGAGAGAGGTGATTCTGCCCCTCTACTCTGCGCTCGTGAGACCACACGTGGAGTACTGTGTCCAGCTCTGGAGTCCTCAGCACAGGAAAGACATGGACCTCTGGGAACGGGTCCAGAGGAGGGCCCCGAAGATGATCAGAGGGATGGAGCATCTCTCCTATGAAGACAGGCTGAATGAGTTGGGATTGTTCAGCCTGGAGAAGAGAAGGCTCCGGGGAGACCTTATAGCAGCCTTCCAGTACCTAAAGGGAGCCTACAGGAGAGATGGGGAAGGACTCCTTATATGAGGGTGCAGCGATAGGACAGGAAGGGTTTTAAAGTGAAAGAGGGTAGATTTAGATTACATATCAGGAATAAAGTCCTTACTGTGAGGGTGGTGAGACACTGGAACAGATTGCCCAGGACAGTTGTGGATGCCCCATGTGGAAGCTGCATGGGGCTTTGAGCAACCTGGTCTAGTGGGAGGTGTCTCTGCCCATGGCAGGGAGGTTGGAACTAGATGATCTTCAACTCCAACCATTCTATGATTCTATGAAAATAGCCATATCCTGCATTAATCTGTGGAGAAGTGACTGATAATATTACCCACTGCTTACTAGTGTGCAATGAAATTTTCAACGCCTCTAGCAAGCAAGTTAAAAGATACATTTGAAGTACAGTGAGTACTTAACAGATCTATATTTATTTCCTGCTGTACTAGGTCAGAATCAAAGGCAAAAAGGCAGAACTAAAAACACTTCAACTTCAAAGTGCAGGTATGTTGACTTAGAAAGGTCATTGACAGTTAATCTATATAGTTCTCCATTGCAGTCTGATCCGTGGTTTGTTAGAAGAATTCCTCAATACTATTCACACCTCTTCTTAAGCAGTATTGTAAGTAGATAAAAGTGCGAGGAGTTTTATCAGAATGTCCTCTGGAAGCTGCCCAACAGTGAGCAAACCTTCTAGCAAGGAAAAACAAGAATGTGTAGTCTTTGCTCAATTTCATTTTGCATGGAACAAAAAATTTTCTTATAGTCTAACACAGGACGTTCACAACAGTTTTGTTTTGAGGGAAAGACTTACAAAGTTGTTGACTTTTAATTTTTGAGTTAAAGCTGGCCAACAACTTCTGAACAGTAAAGAAGAGGCAGTTCAAGGCTCGATGTAAATGGACAAAATTCTAAAGATTTTATTTTGACATTTAAAAGGGTGAAAAGAAAACCCTTCAAATTGTCATTAAAAGTATAGATGACTAAATGGATTAGTCACAGCTCTATACATGAGTCTTAAATTGCAAAGCTGATGTAATTTCTAGGCAATAGTGAAGTTCACTTAATTGTGTCCACCTCATACCACATTTATATTACTTGCATGTGTGCATCTTTTTTATTATTCAGTAAATTCAACTTAGAAAGTGAATATAAAATTCAGGATGAGCTTAATGTAGCAAAAATCCATTTGTGAAGGCAATTCTTTCAACAGGTGTTACAATCCGATATGACCAATTACCTTTGTGTTTATTCTTTCAGTTAGAAATTCAGACCGTACCCTACATGTATCACAGGTGATTACACTGTAATCTAAATGCTGATGCTGAAGCGATACCCAGGTCAGGACTGTAAATGAGGTGTGGTATGTCAGTAGACATCACATTTTAAATTAACACAATATTTCAGACCCAGCACAGAGACAAGAGCAAAGAAGAAAAATGTACGCATAACTAGGGTTGCTGGGAGCTGAAATGATGGGGGCATTTTTTTTTTACCATCTTCACTATTTTCTATTTATACGATTTCCCTCTGCATAAGAAAATTATTACAGATGAATTTCTAAAACTAGTGCCTCTTTTAGTTCATTCCTCTGCATTCCCTGAGCACACAGTTGACACATGGTGGCAAATACTACCCTCTGTTACACTTCAGTGGAACTTCTATCTTTTTTCTCCAGTGCCCAGTTTAGAGTGGAGAAGTAGCTAATAGCAATCACCTTCCTCCCAGTGTTCTGTTTATCATTTCCCTATTTCTACGCTTGATAGCTTCCCTGTGAGGAGGCACAAGATATTTCCATCTTCTTTCATGTGTATTTTCCTGCTATTTCATTAGCATCAGCTAACCAGCATTGCAGCAAATACTTAAATGTATTGTTTGGGATAACAATGACGGCACAACTGAGAAAGTGCTGAGATTGCTGCATATGCAGCAACTGTGTCATTGCTTCAATGTTAACTTGTCCTCCTCCAGGGTTTGTTTTGCTCTCTTTGTGTATCTTGTCACCATAGTTCTAGTTTGGCAAATAACTTCTCTTTTAGTTATTGCATTTCTGAAATATTTGTACTTTGATGAAGGCATTGAAGAAATTCTTGCTCCCTATCACCACTAGGACTTGTGTGTTATTTCTTCAGTCTCCACTTGCCATCTTCATTGAGGTAATTACACACACAACTCTGACAAAATTAACCAGTCTCCACAGGTAAAAGGCTTGGATTTATCAGGCAAGGAAATTTACTTTAAATCCTCATACATTTTATCACCACACAAGCACATCCACCCAGAGTACTCACAATAGCCAATTCTAGTCCTTCCCAGGAGCTGCTCTCAGGGGAGAAGGAGGAAGGTCTCATCTCCAAAGCAATTCAACCTTTTTCATGGGGCGTGATAATCTTACTCAGGTTTTCTTTGGCTGAAAGTCTTATTTTTTTCCATTTGCTCTCAGTCAGCTTTCATGCTGAGGAATTACTTTTCTCATTATAATCACTAGCTTTTCTTCATAAAATATTGCACAGCTCAGAAATGACTTTGAGTATACCCTTCCCTCATTTTACCAGTCAGTTGGCATGGTGACACAACAGCTGCTACAAATAACGGAAAAGATGCTTAACGGGTACATTTTAGAGAAAAGTTCATGCTGAAGAAACCACTAAATTTGCAATCATAACACTTGTTCTTTGGGTGGCTGTGCTTTTACGGCTGTAGCTCAGGGAAAAAAATATTTTGGAAGTGTTGCAACTAATGTATGAACAAGTTTGTGTTTAGAAACAAGCTATGATGTGATCTGATGAATTTGCATTCTGTGCAGGAGGTGATTCTTGGCCTCATGATCAGAGAGGGAGCCCACACAGGTTGGCATCATGCAGATCCAGTGCCACCAAGGAAGATGCTGCCTCAGCTTTAAACTCCTTTGGCTTTTCATACCATCGTGACATCTCCAACAGTCAAATCTGTGAAAGACTAGAGTTAAACCCATCATGTAAAAACTTTAATATTCACTCCTTCTAGGGCAGTTGCAGCTCTGGAAATCACTAGATGACAGTACAATTAATTAAGCCATATTGTCTATGACAATCCTGTATGCCAGATTCAGAGTTAGGCCCCTCTCCTCCTCCCATCCTGCTCAGGGGTAGATGGAAATGGGCCAAAATATACTGCCAGAGCTTTCTACTACTACTTTTTGGGGGTTGCTTTGGATTTAAGGATGGTGTATTTCCCAGATAATTGCCTTATCAGACCTTGTTACTTGCCTTATTTGTAACAGTCCTATGTGAACTTCCTTTGAAAATCACTTTTCATACATGGTCTGGGTCCCATTTGGAAATTCCCAGTGGCATCTTAGGACCAGAGTCAATTGTGTTAATTTTTTTTACTAGATTTTTTTTTCCTTGCGGTATCCTGCTTTTTCAGACTGTCACTTATTTCCTGATTTGTGTTAACAACACCAAATAGGTCTAATAGAATTTGTCCCCAGGCCCTTTCCTTCCCCTGCTGGCAGATATTTCTCTAAAAAGTGGTTTACAGACCATTTGTATTTGCTGCCCCGACTTAACAGGTCTTCAAAAATTAAACTGAAATTCTTGACATATGTGTTCTCAAAAAGAGGGAAGTGACTCTTTTTGAAACTACTAATACTCCTTTAACTGGTGGTATGCTTGAATTTGATCCTGGATGTTCCAGTTTTCTGCTTAGAAAACACTTTTTGCAGATGAACAGCATTCCCATTAAAATGAGGTTTTCAATGGAAATGCTGACATAGTGCAGCTGAAAAGCTAGTGCCATTGAAATTATGCAGGATTTAATAACCAGAAAAGTAAGCAAGAACTGAAAACCTCAAGATATTCAGGTGTGATATATTCTTTCATAAATATTATGTTCTTATAATTGTAACACTCTCCTTTTGCAGTGATGAGATGCTGATGGTTTTAGCTTACGGTTTTTGGAAATGTTACACTCTATACCAGGAAATGTGTTTCCAAGTTCACTTACTTAGCAAATCAGAGAGTATTAAATCAGATAACCATTTCAATCCTGAAACTGTTTCAATCCTGACCTTCCTCTCACATCCTCAACTTTTTTTTTTTTTAATTGGTGTATCAATTTAGCATTTATAACAGCAATATCTCATGCTTTTTTCAGGAGTAGACTGAAAGGATAGACAAGATACTCAAGATACTTCAAGAAAGGATTGCCTTTATAAAAGGGGAGATACTGATAAGGAAAATGACTAAAGCTATTCAGGAGACAATTAGCAGACACAGAAATGGACCCAGGTTTCCCGTACCTGTTTGTAATGTCCTCTTAGCTAGGACTCAGTTTTTCTTTTAACTCAAAAAAGTTAGGATAGTGTAAGTGCTAATATTAACAGACTTTGTTTTGACTTTCACTGCTGGTATATACACATGTATGTTTATATACACATATTCTTGGCATGTTATATATATATTCATGATTATTCTTGGAGGAAAGTTAACTAAATAACGCTTTCCAAAAGGGGATTTTTATCTCCTTCTCCTTTTTTTCCTTCTTCTTAAAAGCATATAGTGCTTTATCTGGGAAAAGCATCTAATAATTCCACCATTGCTAATGCTGATTCAACAACTAAAAATGAAAACAGAATATATGTAAACTGTGTTCTACTGCATGTTTGGAGAGCTGTTGTGGGGTTATTTTGCTTTTAACAGTGAGGCTTCCACAGTGTCTATTGGTGAAAAGATGGACTTGTGTTTTGGTAACATTGAACATAAGTAGCATGGCTTCACTGTGGAAACACTGATCAAACCAGACAGCCAAATCCATCAGATCCCAATCCCACATGTATCCACGAGAGACACGAGATGGCTTCTAGCCTCATAAAATTCAACAGTAGTTCTAACAAGATCTTCAGTTAGCTTAAAAATTCTCAAAGTAATAAAAGTGTTCAAAACAACACATTAAAGAAATTATATTGAGAGTTGAAGTGTATCTGAATCTACAGTGTATTTACCTCCTGACTCATACGTGTCAGTTCATTCTAGAGCAGTTTACAAAGGAGTTGAGAAGCACTATCCCCATTTTAAAGGTGCCACCCACAGTTGAAATGTTCAAAATCATCCAGCTGGCTAGAAAGACACATTTCTCCCTGACTGGACCTATAATCAATTCAAAGAAGGGATAATGTAAGCTAGCTCTGTTGCTGGCATATCTATAATGAATGTCAGGGAAGCAAAACTAGTGATGAGAAAATGCAAAAAGAGCTGTAACAATTGCTTTTGGCTTTATTTTTTTTTCACTGCTTATATACCTATGATACACCATACAAAGTGTAAGTAAATAGTAAAACGTGACCACTATTTACTTAGACATGATATTCTGCCTCCTTTTGCTGTGTTAGTAGTGCAGTGTAGACTTCCACCCATTGGGCTTGGGAGTATCTGTAATTTAGATGCACGTATGTGCACATATATGCACAGGTTATGTTCAGCCATAACAAGTGCATAGCTATATAAAAGGGAAAATATCCCAGAAAAATTTCCCCAGAAGTTTTTATTTTACAGAAGAGTGTCCACTTTTAGAGTCCTTCAAAATTTTGAAATGTTTGGAATAAGAACTGGAGTTTCTGTAACTCTCCAGAGGAACAGAAAGCTTTTAGATATCTGATATAATTCTTAAAATTAGTATTTTTTGTGTCATTATTGTTGTTATGTGAAGTGTATGTTTCAGAGATGTTCTAGATTGTGAGCTATTTTTATGTTTGCTGTTGATCAATTAGAGGTTGAATAGCTTCTGCTATGCTGAAAAAGCTTAAACTCTGAACTGGTGGGAGGGAGAAGGGGAAGGATGCAAACAGAGAAGGGAAGCTGCATTAACAAAGACAAAATGATGACAAGAACTCAGTGCTTGGACTTAAATGCTTTTTTCCTCCCATTTAATTGGTCTTTCCCTTTTCTGTGCTGGCAGATTGCGTTTCCAGATATGGTTATGGGAGAAACAGAAATAATCTTTAATAAAAATGCTCACTGATATAGAGATAAATGCTTTCCTAGAATAGTTGTTAATATAATGATATTAATTAATAACTAAACAGATATTTTCCTCTTCGAAATCTACCGAACATTGCGTACTAATACTCATGGTGTTAAAATTACTTGCTGTAGAAAGCAGAATATAATTGGTACTTCTCAGATGTTATATGCATTGTCTCACTGTCCCTGCTTACTGCTTCATATGCTGAAGAAGTGAAATGTTCACTGAAAGCACAGTTAACTTTACAGGGTAAATCATCTCACAGCAGTCTGGAGACTATGGCAGGAGCCATAGTGACCTCAGCTAGCT
Source organism: Tringa tobata (assembly GCA_033628505.1). NCBI lineage: Eukaryota > Metazoa > Chordata > Aves > Charadriiformes > Scolopacidae > Tringa > Tringa tobata. The sequence continues at coordinate 226,113 of JAHREE010000332.1, read as the reverse complement.
GGAGTGGTAGGGTCCGTTTGCTGGGTGAAGCATTAGTAGAGCCTGTTTAGTCCCACTTTGCTCTCCTAAGCACCACCTAGATAAGAGAAATCGAAATACTGCTCACTTTAGACTTCCAAACGGATTTTGACTCTTATTTCCTTGAAGGAAAGGAGGATGCTCAATGTACCTGTCTAAAAATAACCTGACTAGCAAGGCCATCAATGATTATGAAAAGATCTTCCAAAACTTTTAGTTATAGTAATGAGATTAATACGCCAGGAATGGTCATAAAAACCTACAAGATTTAGTCAAAGGTCCAAATCCATCAGTCTTCCATCTCTACTCCTTTAAGCTTCAGCACAGGCTTTGCTGCCACTTTTAGACCTCCACGCTATGAAGGGCACACTGGCAGAGATATCTCCTTATAGAAATATAGAACTTCAAACTGGTATGTCTCCTTAGTAAGAATTAAATGTTTTGTGTTTTAACTTCACAGCAAAAAACAAGGAGGAGGAAGTGAGTAGTTTCTGCTGTGTGGCAATAATAAACCATTTTCATTGTAATCACCCAAATCAGTTATTTTGCTTAGCTTCTTCAGCACTCTTTCCCAGCTGTGCTGTGGCTGAATGACAGTGTGACACTTTGGAGAATGTGTCTGCCCAATTATGAATTCTGTTCAGTTTTGTGAACACTATTACTAATTGCGATAACCACAGCGGATTAAATAACGGGGTTGTTGGTTTTTTTTTTTTGGTGCGAAATTGCAACACATTGTGGGGATACAGTCTGAAAGACTGTGACAAAGAAATCAAATTTTGTAATCATGGAATGACTCTTGCCAGCTTGCATAATGCTGCTACTGTTAGCAGAGCTTTGGATTGAAACAGATTTTAGACAGAAAACCAAACGAAGCTTGGCCTGTCTTGAGATACCAAGAGTCCTCCAAATTCCACCCCACCCAGGGACTTGGAGAACTGATTTACACCACTTGGCCAAGAAAGCATGGGAGTTTTGCCCGTTGGCCTGCAACATGATGTGGGAATACTTGAACAAGCGAACGCTGTAGGTGAGCATTAAAAATAAAATACTTTAATAGATTTCAACATGTTAATACAGAAGATGCTGCAAATTACTGTTAGCAGCTTTTATCAGCTCTTGGGTCTAGGAAAACATAGATTTTGGAGCCATGGGGACCTTTTAAAAATGCTATCCTGGTTATGAGAAGCAGTATAACTGCACAGCATTAACTACTTCACATTGAGTAAGCCAACGTGCTGCCTGACTGTATGTCAGCTGAGGCTCTGAAGTACTAAAAGACTAGAAATGTGGGTGTCCTCCGTTTACAAAGCCGTTTATTTGCACAATATATTGATGTCAGACTGTACGGTATGATGAACTGACTGAACCAGGCTAACCTACCGGAATACCTTCCACCTCACATTCAATCATGTTTAGTCACAGCAAGCCAAGACAATAAATGGAGAAAAATCATCCACGTGGCAATGCAGCTCTGTACACTTTTTTCCTTTCAGCACTATAGTACGTTTATTAAAGTGTATGATGTCAGTTATAGGATGGTTTCAGGTACTAATTACTAGTTCCAAGATATAATCAAGCTGTGGGGTTTTTTCTGCTGAGAATTGTTGATATCACTGAGAACATAATTGAGAATGATACGGATTCCATTCCATATCAGCAATTTGGGTCACTTAGTATGAAAACTAAATGCATTCCAAATCCAGTGTTAAAACTAAAAGAATGTAATAGCTATCAAAACTGTATACAAAGACACAAATTGGCCTATGCATAGGAAGATGGTAACCATCTGGACAGTTTTCATGTGTTAATTATGTGTTCCTCCGGTTAGGGATTTGGCATTTCATTTCTTCTGAGTTCACAGCCAGGCACAAGGAACCTAAGCAGAACTCACATTTGGAGTTGAAAGGTCTGGACCTCTTTTATATGACCTCCAGTTCAACACCTTTTTCTCATTGAAATATTGCCAAAAGCAGTCACTGTGAGGCTTGCCTCACTATTTCTGCATCAAGGTTCGGGACTCCACAAAGGGATCAGCATTGCTTTAATGCTTTAGCTAAAGTGAAAGTCTTGTCAGTTCAGCTACTCAGGAGTTTATGCCTGTTGATCTGATAGCCTGAGGAAACAGGCTGCCAGGAGACTGGTATTCCAGTTTCATTAGCTTGCTGGGCAAAATTCAAGGCAAAAGCCGCTGCAGTGGTTGAATATTTCTCATGTTCACATATGTCAGTACTAGGTGTTTGTGAAGTTACTGGTTATAAGCTCCAGCTCATTGCAAAACCTCCGGTGATTAGTACCTCTGGCATGTCAGGTATATTTTAATACCAAGAGAGACCAATCTGTGTCCTTGGCAGTCTGCACCAATGTCAAGGTGAAGGTGCCTGGGATGTCTCCAGCTCAGGTTCTCTGCATGCTGGATTGAGGTGACAGCACAGGACTGCATTAAACTCCTGGCTCAGCACCTATTCTTGATCAGATGATAAGAATACACAGATTTCTATTAGGTCAAAGAAATGGTATCTATAGTTTGCTGAGATGACGGAGAACTTTTTAAAAGCTGATGACTCAATAACTGCAGCTGAAAGGTAACAAACTGCAAGCCCTGGTAAGCTCATTAATCCAAGGCTGTCCTGGTGGGAATTCAGTGTCAAGAAGCCCAAAGCCTTTGCCTTTCTGGGCTGGGTTAGATTTCTGGTTTTCAAACTGTTGATTGTACAATCTGTATGAAGTTACTAATTGTACGTTTGAGTCTTTTTCATCGGATGTTTGGGCACTTTGAGGTCGTTAACTCTTGATCCTTGGTATGACAGAACGAAGTCCAGGGAGACAGTGTGTCCAGCTCTTACCAAAGCATGTGTTTTTTGTAGAATCACTGGGATATCACATTTAGCTGCATGGCCTAATAAAGTGCTTTGCTATTATTTTCATGTAAATCAGGATATATAAAACAAGTGGAAGGATTTTTTCAGTTTTAAACTTGTCATCTATTTAATGTATATAGCTACTGATGGAAATCAGATATAACATGATCAAAATTTTTCTGACTTCATGGATTTTTCTTAAGCGAAAGGCAGTTACTTTTGGTTTATATCCTTCAGAGACACATTTTTGTCAGCCTCCTGTCCTAGCGGTCTGTACTGAAGTTTAGTAGAGTGCAAGGGGTGAGGGGAAAGGAAATATGTGGGTTGTCATGCATAGTTAGAGCTATGAAGAGCTAATTTAGCAGTGGATTACAGAAAAAACAAGATAAACAAGTAAAGCAGAGAGACTTTGGAAATACTTTTGAACAGGAAGAAAGATTTACATTTAGAGTTTGAATGAAAAGCAGTTCCTTTCTCTCAGTATATTGTTCCTGTGAAATCACTCAGAATGTCTTCTTGCTAATAGGTTAAAAGTGGCGTTAAAATTTCTGATGGATAGTCAGGAAGATTTAAACATACTGTAACAAAGATGAAAATAAAATTGGACTTATCAAAATGTTATCTGATAAGTGCAGCAGTATGCAATAAAGAAAAAAAAGATTTTAATTCTTCATTTTTCTTCTAGTTTTATGGGTCTTTTAAGTTGAGATATTAAAAAAGTCCAGAGAATTAGGCATGTAGTGTTAAGGTACACAGGTAGATGACCTGAGATTTGGGTAACTGAATAGATCCTGGGAAACTACCAGGCATGACACAAGAAATTTCTGGATGTAACAAATAACACAGTGAGACAACAACAAAAGTTGCAGACAGTGTTGTTAGGAATGGTCAAATTTTACAGGCATTTAATGCAGTTTATGTGAAAGAAAGCCACATTTTACAGATATTACAACACTGGGGAACTTTTGGGAAGACAGTCTGAAAGGCCAGCATCACCTAGGGAACCGTGTGAGCAACATCAAGATTGCCTAGAAAATGCTATCAGAAATACCAAATTTGTATACTGATGTAGAAAAAAAATAAATTCTATGGGGAGAAATTTACCAGGAGCAAATAATTTATTTGTGACAAGCCCAGAGCAGAGAATGACAGACTACAGTAGCTGGAGGAAAAACCAACATGGGGAACTGGTGGGAAGGGGCTAAAGAAGGAGCCTGTGTGGGATCTGCGTGATTTAGTTTTAGTTTTAGGGTTTTTTTAGTTTTCTGGTTTTAGCTACCCAGAGGTCCCCCAGAATGTCAATAGACTGAGATGTCATTGAAAAATTTCAATTTTTTCCATAAGAAACCACTTGTGTCATTAATGACATTAATTAAAGTGTTAGGCAAATGGTACCTTCTGATATTTATCCGTTTGGTTTTTTTTTCACAAAGAAACTAAACTTAAAACGTATGTTTTATCATCTTTAGAAAACACCATAATTTAAGCTTTCTCTGCTTTTTAAAGTAAAACACTGAAATTGCCTTATAACCTGAACAGATTGCATACAAAGTTACTTTTTCTCTGATTACTACTCTGTTTCCCTAAGTGCATGAATTCCTCAATCCTTTTACAAGATTCATAGCAGCTCAGTGCTACAAATAATTAGTCAACTGTGTGAAAGGTGTTACAGGTTTTACAAACTGAAAAAAAAAATCTAGGGAGACTAAAAGCAAGCATCAAACAGAAATGGAAAGAGTTTTTATTTTGAGCTTTGTTGAAGTTTGAATAGTAGGGGCATTTTTTTTCTTCTATATGTAGAAAGAATAGAATATGCAAGCTTTGATTAATCTGTGTTTACTGTGGCAACTATATAAAATTTTACTATGAATGCATTATTTTAAATTTGTTTTTAAGAGAAACAACCCCTCACACCTGATTAAATCTGTTATTAAAGGATGATTTAAATAATGTTATTTCTCTGACCGTTCATACATATAATCACACAGAGTTTCTCTCCTTGTTTGCTCATTTTTTTCCCAAACCTTTAAATATTTTCTATTATAAAGGTTACTTATATTTAATTTAAAACATTAAATATTATCTACTAAGATTTCTCTGTTTTTTGGTTTGCTGTCTTGACTATTATTTTTTTTATTGGGTGGGCTTATTCTTATTCTCCAGATCCAGCAATAGCAACATCACTATTTATTGTTTTGGGTCCACTTTCCTCCCAAGCACTCATTCTTTTATATATATGCTATTTCACATTTTTCTCCCTTTCTTCTTCCCGTCTGTCTTTCCACTGACATGAACTTCCACCGTTCCCAAGGTGAGGATAAAACTGCTCCAGGCAAAAATGGACAGAGAGAAATATATGTGTAAACTGTGGAAATGAACCGCCTGAGAGGACCTTTACCCCAGCACCCAGCTTGTAGGGTGACACTACAGGGACAACACCCAGGGACACTCCTTGGTCATGCTGCTGTGACTCCTGGGGAGCTTGAGGGACAGGGACATGTTTGTGTCAGAATAGAGCTCTTGCAATCAGTTGTAGAAGTATACCTGTAAATTAAAGGCATATATTTACTGCTTCTAGGCATCTAGCACTGTGATTTATCCATTGTATTACCAAAATTGATCCTGAATGTACCCTAATAGTTAATTGTTTAGCATCAATCAAATGTTTCGATTCCAATTTGATTTAAATCTCATGAAACTGCTTTTTCTTCGCAACAGGTGTCTATGCCACTGATTCACAGAAGCGGATGCTCTGAAGCCCATGGGATTGGTTACACAGGGTAAAGCTGGATGTGTGACAGGTACCTTTTATAATAAACGATTTATTTGAAAAAATAAATTAATAAGTATTACAGCTAGTGGAGAATCTTTCTCCCATGATCTTTTTTTCCTTTCCTCATCCAAGTAATTTTTTAATTAGGAAGACTGTAGTGTTTGGGTTTTTTTGTTTTTTTAATGGAAGACTGGTACTTCTTCTGGTGGAATAGACACAGATTTTTGTCATAATTTTTCTTTCAGATTTTCTACAGTAGAGTTGAAGCCAGTCCTCTTCAACTCGTGGCTTTTCTTTGTGTCCTTTAAATATCTTGTTGCTTTTGGATATGCATCAACTTTCTCTTAACACTGGAGGAAGTGTACAGTACTATCAAATTTGGCTCAGAAGATAGGACCTCTTCCTGAAACACTTCAAACTAATCATATTTCAGAAACTGATTTATTATTTTTATGTTATTTGGTATTTTTCCACCCCCATGAATTTTTTCTGTGCTTTACTAATCTCGTATTGTAGAAAAGGGATTTATTCTCTTCTTTGTTGAAGCAGTACATGAAACAGCACTCAGTACTCCACTTAGTACATTCATTTTCCCTACTGTCATTTGGAAATGTCAGGAGCCAGAGATCTAAACAGTCTGAGGACTAAATGAACAATTTGTTTGTGATAGAAATAAATGTTTCCAACCTGCTAGACAACTTCCATCACCTGCATTACGTATTTTCCAGTGTGCGACCTTGATAAATCAGACCTCAGCTTCCTCTCAAAAGGCAAAAAAACCCAAGGGGAGGTGGAAGGGGGTGGACTGTGATATTGCATCTTTATTTCTCTGAAAGCACATTTCCATTTTTTAAGCCAACTGAATGGAGAATGGCTGAATGAAGTGTTTGTGACAGCAAGAAAATTAAAAGCAATCTGTAGGTCATACTGGATGTGTTTTAAAATGATTTTCCGGGCATGTATATGGCACACCTCAGAGGCAGTGAGAATAATTTTTGCAATTTGTTAGGTGTTTTTTTAGGTGGCATTTGGTCACATGGATGCTCCAAATGCAGCATGAAATATGCTTGCTTTCCCTCAGACACATAGCTACAGACACTATTGTGAGAAGGCAGAATTGTTCATGGCTGTGGGAAGGCACACTTTGCATGTAGCTCAGACTGCAGATGGTCTGAGCTATGGCTGAAGGTTACAAAACAGAAGAAGACTTTGTGTTTTGCGTTAAGAATGATGATTTAAGAGACTCCAGTGCCATAACTCCTGTCACTGAGATTATACTAGGAAGGAGAATAAACACAACAAGAAGGACAGGAGTGTTAAGCAGCTGCATAATTTCATGCGTATGGAAATTGCTTTAGCTATGATTTTTGAGTACATGAAAAGGAGGAGAGAATCTTATAGCAGGATCAAATGGGAGCCTGCATGAATAAAAATGCATAGGAAGAAAATTCATCCTACAAGCAAGAAGTAAGATAAAAGATTTATAACTCCACATAGAAATAAATAGGAAGAGAAACAACATAACTCTTTGAGGAATAGAAGAAAGCTACAAGATAATCACCAGGCCAGGTACCTAGACCAAAATTTGTTCACAACATCTTTATGTGAGCTCAAGCCTCAGTCTGGTCTATATTATCTCCCCATCTAAATTTTCTGTCTTGTGCAACCAAAATTCTAACTCAAGGCTGGAGTTGGCCATTTGGGGCACCTACTTTTGGGAAGCCAAGACTGAATCCAGGTACATACACCAAGTTTTTTCTAGGCTTCCAGATTTATTTTACCTGAAGCTGAAGAATTTTATCTGTTGTGTCCCATTCCTGTTTCCCCAGAGGTAAAGGCCAGCTATATCCCTGTCTGTGCTGTTGTCAGCTCAAGAATTTTTGAGGGATGGAAGGAAAGGGACTGTTTGTTGGTTTGGGAGTTTTGAGAGGGAAGTGGGGGCCATGTCTTTGATAATGAGAGTGAGGAGTAAAAAAGGGAATAGAACAGGCCACACACAAGGATGATTTGCGATTTTTTAAACAAAAGAATAAAGTATTCTCAGAGACCTGTCTCACAGAAACCTTTTGTCCCCTCTCCTTTGAGAGATCATTAAACACTCACACACGTTGGCAGCGGGGAGGGGGGTCTGCAGGGGTGGCTTCTATGAGAGGAGACCAAGAGCAGCCCCGTGTTGGGCCAGCTGGTCCCAGTGGTTCCAGCTGGCTCTGGAATCGACTCACTGCAGCCATAGCTGAGGCCATCAGCAACACTGGTAGCTCTTCTGGGAAACTACATTTTAAAAAAGGCAAAACATTGCATGGCAGAGTGAGACCAAAAGTGTGAGAAACATCCCTGCGGACACCAAGGTCAGATGAGGAGGAGTGGAGGAGAAGCTCCAGATGCCAGAGCAGAGACTTGCCTGGAGAGAAAATGTGGAGCAAGTATTTCCCTGCAGCCCATGGAGGAGAGCAAGCTGGAGCAGATATCCACACTGCAGCCCATGAGAAGGACCCATGGTGAAGTGGAGGAAAAGCGTGAGGAGGAAGGAGCAGCAAAGAGGAGCTGTTACACACTGACCACAAGCACACCCATTCCTCATCGTTCCTGCACCTCTCTGGTATGGGGGAATCATAGGAGATGTGAGTTAAGGAGTTAAGTCTGGCAAAAGGGGCATTGAGGGAAAGGTGGTTCAGTTTTTGTCTTTCCTACTCTAATTTAATTGGTAATAAATTAGATTACTATTCCCTGTTTTGCCCATGATGGTAGTTGGTAAGTGGTCTCCCACTTATCTCAACCCACAAGCTTTTTCATCATATTCTCACCCTCTGTCTTCTTGACGAGGGAGTGTGCAAGAGCAGCTGTAGGAGCTGTAAGCTGCCTAAGGTCAACCCACCACAACACAAAAACATCCAAAATTTTATAGTGAGAGTTTAACATTGAGTGTTTAAGAGAACCACAATGTTCCTGGCTTTCCTAGTCCTTCCTGCTTTTTTATACACTCCTTTCTTATCTGGAAGAATTTTTAGTGCCCCTAATTCATGTTTTCTTGCGTTGTATTTCAGGACCTTTATTGAGTTGCCTAGTTCTCAGATATGGTAACCACACAACATCCTTGCTTCACTCATCCAACATTTTTATTGGCACTTTCTGTTACCATTTAACCTTGTGTTCTTTTTCTTGTATAGACTGCTATAGAGATGGAAGCTGGGGGGAAGCCAAGCTCATGAAATTCTGAGTGTTGACAATTTCCATTGGTGCAATACAGAGTGGAGAAAGCTCAGCTTCAAAGCACTAACATGACAAGTAATGTTTCTCCTACCAAAATGTACAACAGAGAATGAAAAGATCTTAAGATTGGACAAGCAGGTTTTTTCACCTTTGAATTGAAAAACATTTTATTTTCAAACTCCTTTTTTCTGTCTTCCAGCACTCATTGCAATGCAAAAATTCATGCAGATTTGTCTTCTCCCAGCTGCAGTGCCAAATGAAAAGAGCTCTCAAAGTCAAGCCAAAGAGGCACAAGGACATAATTATTTTTTTCTAATTCGTGACTTCAGTTACATGGGCCTGGGAGATGGAAGCCTAGCAGGAGACTACATGCTTCCTTTAGTTCTAGCAATAAGGAGAACAAAATTTTAGAATCAGAACTCTCTGATGAGTTTGTAATAATTTTTAAGAAAACACCTAATACATTTAATGTTCTAAATTCCTAGTTTACTCATCTTTGTTACCATGGCATTATGGATTAAAATAGCCCATAGTAACAATTAATAATAATTATTATTAATAAACCATAATAATGATTGATTTGTAGTAAAAAAATATTTACATTCAAATTTTATAAAGAATGTATTACTTGAGTGTAATGTAATTTATAAACGTGTGATTTCCTAATCGTGAAATAACATAACACATCAGGTCTTATAAAATATTATCATACATACCACTCACAGGAAAAACCTACAGAAACTTCTAAAAAGACTTACTATTTAAAAGGATAAGAAGCTTGCATTATACCACATCACTCCTCCTGATAAGTACAAGGACTGCTCTGTTCCCATTAACTGCTACTTGAAATAATGTTCTTTTACTTATGACTTTATGAGGTGGTTTTGTGGGGAGACAATAGCTACAGGTGATTTAGTAAACATGAGGTACTCAGTATTTTCAGCTGAAAGTTATTAAAAGGGTGCATTAGAGGGTAAAAAAAGAGTACTATAGCTGTGGAAGTGTTTCTAAATAACCACTTTTAATTGTGTTCCGTGAGATATTAGCCTTCAGAAAGTTCAGCACAATCGTGTCTGCAGAGAGTACAGTACGGAAAATACAGCAGTAAAGAAATCCTTTTGTGTACACATCACCTATACAAATACCATCTGAGAAGCCACAAGCTCTAAAGACAAGCTTTGTAATTTCTCACTGCTTAAGCTGTAATTAATTAGCTTTTTGTATGCTGAAATGTTTACTACTAGCATTAAATGTCAGCATCTCCATTAACCTTGTATCTTCCCTGTCAGGGCTGCATACAGTTTTGCTGCAGGGGGAATAAGGCAACTATCAGAAAATCTGGCATGTATAATTTTTTTTAAGTTCTTTGTTTTCTATGATGTCAAAATTTTCTATTTTTTAGTCAATCATATACGTGGGCATGTAATTAGAGTAAAAAGATACAGTTTAGTGACCCTGATGCTGCAGTTGATCATGGCACACAAAAAAAAATAAATGAGCAAAGCACTTTAGCTACAGCAAGTTGAACTTCTCATTAAATCGATAGCTCTTATCATTTTCAAGGCATAAGCTACACCAAATTTATCTCAGTCACTAAAACATATAGGGAGGCTAGAAAGCATCAAACTTGCCTGCAAAGGGCAGAAAAGCCAAATTCATACTCAGTCTTCTTTTTAAGAAGCTTCAAGTTCAGAATTCCCCAGCTTATGTTAGCAGTAGTTGTGCTATAAAGATTTGGGGAATATGAAATTCTTGAAATAGGAAATTCTTGGAAGTCAGAAACTCCTGAAAATGGTCAACCTAATGGGTACAAATGCCTTTCTATCCATCTCTATAGTGGCATATAAATTAAGAGCAAGCAACTTGTTATAAAATAAGTAAATGAAACCATTCTGAATGGTCATCATTTTACCTTTTTACTTGAGCGTTTGAAAAAGTCTAGGATCTCAGTTTATTATTTTCCTTTCTGCACTAGTGACAAAAATGACCTAATTTCTCATATGATTTCCTGATTGGCAGCAATTCCCTTGATCAGTGGGTGACTGGTTCTGAAAGTTACTGGTTTCCAGCCACAACCCACATACCACAGCCCATGTCAGCAGTCAGGCATCCTCCAAGACTGCTCTTACTGTGTGACATGCAGTAATATTTCCCAGGTGACCTCCCTGAATCAAATGACCTGCCACTCTTCTTCCACATCACCTCAGGAGATGACAGAAGCTTCTTTCTCAGAAGTGGTTATAACAAAGCTTCTCCTCCCTTTTAGGGTTCTGTGGCATTTGTATTTTACCTAAGCGCTTCATGGAAGTCCATCACTCTGGTATTTCTGAAATGATAATGAGAGAACAAAGTCTTCTATATACTGGTGTGGGTGGTATTTGCTTTTCAGTAGTGGCACCATGGCGGCTTTAATTTTATTCTTGCCATTGAGTGAGTGTTTCCAATTGTTGCAAAGTGTTGTTAATGGTTTATAAAAAGTTCTTTTAACTGATGAAATGCACCCAAAGGCCTCCTAGGGAAAATAAGCAAGCTCGTATTTATATGCAAGTAAGCCTAAAACTGTTACTATTAAAAACCAGAATGTCAGCCAAAATACTCTTTCAAAGCACTTTTCAAACACTGTACTGACTCTAAACTTATGTGTTTCATCCCTTGAGTAGGATAAGGGACTACATAAGTGACATTAATTTTATTTTCATTGTGAGGTCTGGGGTTGACCTGATTGCTCCCTAGATCAACTACATCCTCATAGACATTTACATTTATCCATTTTAAGTACAAATTCTTCCAAAGGGTCATACCAAGCCAAGACAGATTATTTTAATGAATAATTCTTGTGAGCTACGGTATCAAATGCTTTACTGAGTTCAGATATTAATCTAATGCATTCTCCTGTTCTCCCAGAATATGGAAATTAGAGTCAATGGCTCAGAAAATTCCTCAGTGAGGCTGGAGGTCCTTGTGGCTGAAGCTATAAAATATGTCTTTTGCTTCAAGGATGGACGGATCAATGAATAAAAATAGGATAAGTAGCCTACATCTTTTCAAAGCTCTTGGAAGGGTAGGAAGCCTTATCACAGTGTGTGCGTGTGTGTGTGCGTGCACCTCTGTGTGTGTGTGTGAATTTGCTTGCACACGCTCTGGTTAGACTAATCTGCATCAAAGCATAAGGCATAATGTGAGTGAGATGCATGTTGAATTCAGACGTATTATAAATCATTTGGGATGGTTGCTGAGACCATTTCTTTTGCCCAGTGTCTTCTAGAATTTAACTGTAGGGATGAACTCAGTGTAAGGCCCATGGATTTAAAGGAAAATCAACAGTGAAAATCCCTATTCTTATACTAAGCAAGGCCAGATTGTGGCTGAGATTTTAATATAACGGTACGAAAGTGGAAGGGCTTTTTCTTGAACCATCAAAAGAAAGCTCTAGAGTGACTGAGGAGTAAAGTCGTGTTCTTTCCTTGCAAACTTGCAAGCATTATTTCCCCAAAAGCACAGAGATAGGTATACAGATGTGGATGAAGGTAAGGCTTCTGCTCCCTTGCGTATGGATCAAGGTTTGCTATTAGCATAGTCCTACTAAATTCTGTAGTGCCATTATTAGAACAACGACTGCAAACGTCACTTGTAGGACAAGACCAGTTCACTAAATGTTCTGTAAAAACAGAACCAAAACCATTTTTTAATCCACAAGGATAGTACAGGGAAGACAACTAGCTCCAAGACAAACTTTAGTTGGATTAATTGGAAACCTGACTGCAGGGTTATGTCTCTTACTCTCTTGTACCCCCTCTCCCATTCAACAGCTTCCCATAGGATATGACAACAATACAGCCCTCAATGGCAAACTCCTGTAGTTCTTAAATTCTCTTATCTGGGGTTTATTTTGCATTTCTAATTCAACAGAAGTGCAACCACTCTATCACTCAAAACCTATTCTGCTATTGTAAGATTCTGATTTTACTTGCAAGCTGTCATCTTTTACTACCCTTGAGACAGGACAATGTTTGTAAGAAGATCCGCTTTCCTGAAAAGGGATCTTAGGGAAATGCTGGTTCCTAATGTGCTGCATTATTGTCATATATGGTTTGCTTGAATGCATATGTATTTACATTCCTGGTAATGATTTCACATACAGTACTAAAGTGGAATTATGTATCTTATAACTGAAGACCATTTAAGCATGTCCGGAGGAATATTGCTTATGAATAATCTTATTCCAAGACAAGCATCTTGTTCAGAATTCTAAAGTTAAAGGGAAACAAATAAGTTGTTGTTTTTTTTTTACTTTACCCTTGCTCAAAAAACCTCAAAAGCTCACGTGGGTTGCTTCAGCAGCTTAAAATTAAAGTACTAATACTCTCATGCATGTATACTTTTTAATGGTATTTCCACAGTGTTTCCACTCCATAAGCATTTTTAACATTGATGTAATACCTTCTCTTTCACAGATGAACAACACCAGCTCTGGCCAGTTATTCAAGATCAAGCTGAAAGTAAATTATCTCAGACAATAGGGGAATACTGTGAAAGTTCTGTGCAAGTGTGATTTGAATAAAACATGGCACACAGTGATGACGAAAAAAAGCTGCACTGAGCAGATACATTTTAGATTTTGCTACGCTGAGTGATGAGGTGCTGTTCTTGTGATTACCCCATTCTAAATTCCCCCGTGACAGTTTGTGTTGAAGTTCCTATTACAGGGTGGAAGGGAAAAGGAATGAAATAGTGATAGAAATCAAACTGATGCAAGCCCAAAGCTGTCAGGTCTGGCAAAGAGTTCCTGGCGATCCAAACTTCAAATAAAAAGAAAAGCCAAAAAAAAGTGACTGATCTGTGTCTCCTCAAACTGTCTTGAGAACTAATTCCTCTATATTCTTTAAGTTACCCTATGAGATGGAGTTTTTTTCTCTTTTTCTTTTTGTTTTTTAGCTAATTTTACCAATAAACAATTTTTTTTTTTATATCAAATTAGTACTGCCACTCAACCACTGCCTATCCCTTTATAAGGCTCTCCTAATAGCACCCTATTTGCCAAAGTAATATGCGCATGACTGCATTAAAGACTAAGAGATACTGCTGCAATGGGCAGATTTTGAATTTCTATCATAAATAAAACATTTAGCTTTAAATTATTACGAGATTTATACAGTCATTCCTTAAGTCAGTTGCTACAGTAGCTAGTAGCTGCAGAGGGATGCTGTAGGGCACAAACAGAAGTTCAAGGCCTAATTCTTCATTTTTATACCCCGTCACAAGGCAAAGCTGTAAAAACAGGACTAATAGCTGTTAAGCTAACTCACAGTATTAGTGAAAATGAACTCAGTCCTAAACATGACACTTCTGCTAATGAAAGAACAATCTGTTTTCCATGAGAGCTGAGCACTTAAGTTCTGCAATGTAACAATGATAGGTTGCCCAGCTATCCTGAAGCTTGGTATTTTTACAATGTACTTTTTCCATTTCTTTGAAAGGAAAAGAAAAAGGAAGACAACTTCATTCAGAGGAGTAATTCTCTGAAGACATATACCTTCTTCAAATTTTTACCTTCAAGGTCTTAACAACTGTTTGATTTTGGGATCATACTGTGTATAGAAGGTTAATTTAGTGACACTAGAACAAGAATGGAAAGTGACAAACTCAGAAATATACTTGAGATAAGACAACAAGATTTAATGGAGAAAGATATGCTACTCTTGAAAAGACTGTTGCTTTTACAGGATTTTTTTTTCTTTTCAAGGCGATTTGTTGTTAAACTCTCACCTTCAGAACATGAACAGCAATAAAAGCCAGCCACACCTATATACAGACCTGAACTAATATTTCTCCCTCTTAACAGGGTAATTGTATTTGAGATGCTGAATAACAAAAGCAAAATACAAAATTATTTGTTAAATAGCTCTCTAAAATTATCAAAATTGTAAAGGAATAAGAAAAAATCAAACAGACTATAAAATTAATGAGGTGTTAAGATGGAAAAATCATGTTGGATATTCTTTAGAAGTAGGGCAAGATGATATTTTTTTGATTTCAGGAGACATCTCTTTCCAAAACGATAAGTTCACCAAGCATGGACTTTATGTGATTGGTCTTTAGATGCTGATACAGGAGCATTGGGTGGAGACACAAAAAGGGTATAGCTGAAACATTCCATAATTCTTACAATCAAAAATAGCAATTTCAATTCAATAGGTGCCAAATGTGAAGTACAAGTTGAATTTAACTGTAAAAATGCAAAACTGTGTAATCATATTGTCTTTGGAACTCACCCTAATTCAGTGGACCACCCTCACCAATAATCAATCATAAAATGATTACAATAATTGACTTCTGAGATTGCAGCAGTGTATCTCTGGATAGTTTTGTACAAAGGAAAATATCTTTCTTTTCAAGTTGCCTTCAAGTATAGACACGTGCAGCTGTAGACATTTATTTACTGTTTGCATCAGGGCTTTTATGGAGAGGATTTGGGTGTTATTCTGATTCTACTGCTTACTCTGTCTTGTCATGTAGAATGATGGTAGATGCTTCCTAGTGCTTTTTCCACTGCTGTTCAAATATGTAACACCTATATTATGTGTCTCAGTACAGTCTTGATTTAAATATCATAGGCATTTGTAGGTGGGAGAGATACTCATGAAATACATAATTATTTGTTAGGAATTAGAGTATCAGAATCTAGCCCTAAACAGAAAATAGAAATTGGAATTTCTGGGATGGTACACAGAAGAAAAGGATTATGTGTGTCGATCATTCTGTGAGAGCACAAGAAAATTAGCCTGGAATTTTGGATCTAAATGTTTTTACTTATAGCAGATTAATATATATTTATATATCATGCTCAGGTAATTTCCAAGTCACCACACCATCTGCAAGCTCATGATTTATTCCTGAATACTTTTGTCCCTGATCACGATCTCTAGCAGAAAGCTAAACCAAACCCAGGCTTTTTAAAAACTGTTATATTTTTTTATGGTCCAATATTAAACTAAAAGAGCTGCTGAAATGAAAATAATTATATCTATTCATTTTAGTAAGCTTTCTGGGAAAATTACAGCCTTTCCATGTCGATTTTGAGGGTATCATTAGTGTTTTGGAAATCAGTTGCATCAATGATTTTGTTTCAAAGATAAGTTGTGTCCTGAATGTTTATAAACATTTTTCCAGATTATTTTATGACCTTGTGGATTCATCATTTAAACTCCAACCTAAATGACGCTCAAATGACAAAGCTTTGTGACTTATTTTCTGCTTGCCTTTTCAGGTATATCATCCAGGAGTATTAAGAGATCATGTCTGTCCCTCCTTATATTTGGAAACTGACAAATCTGATGAAATGGAAATGACATCAAAAAGAATGATTTCTCTTTCTACTTCTCTCTTTAATTGCAGATTTGTGTGAAGTCATGCTGCTTTCTTGCAAGTTACCTGAAGGTTTGAATTGCTGATTTTTTTGTTATTTTAGATCAGATTTTCTGAATTCATATTGTGGTAAAAAAAAATTTCTCTAGCTCTGTGTTGGTAGTGAACCACTGGTGCATAACTTGTAGTATCTGAATTTTATTTATCTATTCTTACTGAGCTAAAGCTTGGTCAGCATTCCTACATAGGAAAAATTATATCCATTTGCTGTTATCGTATTTCTCCAAACGAACTATTTTCCCTAAACATCTGATGACACAAAAGAGTGCCCAAATATTCAAGTAAGAGTTATTCCTAGCAAGAAATGATGCAAACCTGTCCTTCAAATAAAACTGCTTTTATGGCTTGCAAAACTATAGAGCATTCTGTAAATGTAAATAGGCTCTTTACATGCTCTTCAAATGAAGATATTTAAAACAGGTGATTGCTTGCAAGCCACAGTGTACCGTTTTAAACAGAAATTTACATCCTGCTTGGAGATGTTCATATGGTTTTAAAGGTTATAATTTTCCTTACTGAATTGAGGAAAAGGAACTGCGTTGGTAAAGCATTAAATTCAGCATATGGTCTATGGGAGTTCCTTCTTTTAGTCCCCCAGGGAGATTTTATATGATTTTTGATAAAGACCTCTGTTTGCAGCCAGCTAAGAAACAGGGGTGACAAATGTGTCTTTTTCCAACTCCCGTTTTGCTGTTACCCATTCAGGTACTAAGCACTCTCAGACTGTGTTCTGCTGTAGGAAGCACTGGGCATACACAGAGAGGGGATATTTGGTTGTACAATGATGCAAATGCTGATAGCTATGTCACATCAAAAATTCAAGTAATGCAACAAAATCGTAGCTATAAGTTTATAAAGCCATATTAATTAATGTTAATTGAGTCTACTAATGTCTTTCTTCAGGACATAAAGTTTGCTTCTCACTAAGGTGAAGGAGCTTTGTCTTAAGAAATGACAATTTTCACTATTTAGAAATGGCAATGGGTATGACTGGTAAAAAACTGCACTGAAATTTGTACTGAAAACTAAAGTAAGATGCTGGCTAACTTGTTTGACTGGCACATTCTAAAAGATCATTTTTTAGAGCAAGTGATTGTTATTCTCACTGCCAGACACTGGTAATTTATAAAATAAAGGGTCATGTCCAATGAAGTGCACACAACACTAAAGCAAAAACTAAGGAAATGCCAGGTTTAAGCTCAGCTGAAGACTCTAGTTCAGGAAAGGATCTTTTAATAACCCATTTTAAGACTCCTTTGCAACAAGGCAATCTTCATATGTTTACTGCTTACTAGTGGTGACAGTACTCAGCATGCTCTCCGAGTTCCACAGATTTCCATCTTTGGTGTTAATTCCTCGATGTCTCATTAAATGCTTACAAAGGCTTTGGAATGGCCTTGAATACAGCTTATACTAAACTCTTATATATGTCTTACAGAAGATGCTGGTGTTTCTGCAAAAGCATGGGCAGCCTTCAGTATCTATCTTTTGCACATACCAGCACACTGCAGTAATTACTTAAATATATAGATCTTAATGTGTATAAATAACTAAATATCCATATTTTTATATATCTGGGTAAATGTTCCTTCTCAAAATATGTGAAGTTTTTACTCAGCTCTCAGAGTTGTGCCCTCTGTACTCTTGTCAAAAACTAAATTTTATAAGATAAGAAATGCTATAGATCAATCAAGCTGCCCTCCCTGTTTCTGCATTTATTCTACTGTTGTCAAGCCACATCATTTTCTTTCCCTTTTCTTCTTGCCAGCCTATATGAACTATTTCTCCTTACGTCTCTGTGAATGATATTTTTTCTCTGGACTTAGAAAAAGCCTTATCACCAGCATTATTTGGGGTAGTACAAAAGAAGGCTAAAAGTGTAGGAAACATCTAACAGCAAATAAAAAGAAAGCAGAATATAAATTGATTCAAGGGAAATTACCTGTTGGATTCAAATTCTCATCTTCTGCTACGCTAAAATGATGTCTTTAAGGAAGCCACCCTGATCTCCCTTAATGGGAGTAAAGGGACAGACACGATGAGAACACACATTTTCAGAAAATATAGCAAATTGTTAAAGTGCTTTCCTTTACGTATGAGCTAACACACCCTTTTGATCACTTGTTGAATCTTGCTTCATCTATTAAGCTCACTTATTTTACCTCTATTTATCAAACTTTTTGGTATTTTTCTTCTATGCAGGCTGTCCAGCAGAGCTGCATTTCTTCAAGTAACTCTGCCAATGCAGTTTGGCTATCTATCTGCTAGTACTAAAAGCTAATACATGTTTTCAGAGTGACAGGCAGCCCTGAGAATGCTCTGAATTTAAAGTCTGATTTGTGTCCTTGACTCAGCACAAAGATCCCCTTCTGTAAGAATAAAAGCTCCAACACCTAAGTAGAGTTGAAAATTCTTGAAGTAGTAAAATATTACCTAAGTCTGGGCTGAAGTTTAACTCTGGATAATAAATCACAGCTGGGCACTATCTGAGAACCTAAAGCTTAACTGGCCTGTCTTTTACTTTAGGCCTTGAAAGCTTGTCTAACTGCCGATTCGATTTCTCTTCCTTGAGTAAAATAAAATTGCAGTTTGGAGTGAGATTTCATATTGGTCCATTGCAAAAACAATTCAAATTACTGAAAGCTAGAAATCAATAAAATAAAGTGTCACTGAATAAAAACCTGTTAAGGACGGAGAAACGCATTTCTAAAACCTTTTTGTTCCTAAAATCTTCTGGGATACTCTGATTGAAAAGTGATTGTAATAGGTTTAAAAGTATTTTGTTGCATGTGTCTTTCCTTCTCCAGATCTGGATCATCTCTGAGCATGAAAGAAAGGATTTTTCTAATACCATGTGTGTTTTTTTGAACGAAGAGTCTTAAGGAAGGACAGGTAACCTAGTAGGATTACAGAGAAATTGCTGGAGCAGCCAGGGATCAGGTTAGGAAAGCTAAAGCCCAGATAGAGTTAAATCTGGCCAGGGACATCAAGGGAAACAAGAAAAGCTTCTGTAGGCATGTCAGTGATAAAAGGAAGACTAGGGAAAATTTGGGCCCACTCAGGAAGGAAAGGGGAGACCTGGTCACCCAGGACAAGGAGAAAGCTGAGGTACTCAACAACTTTTTTGCCTCAGTCTTCACTGGTAGGCACTCTAAGCTTTGCAGAAGGCAAAAGCAGGGAAAGGGAAAATGTGGTACTGCCCACTGTAGAAGAAAACCAGGTTCGAGACCAGATGAGGAGTTTGCAGGGCTTGATGGGATTCATCCATGGGTCCTGAGGGAACTGGCGGATGAAGTTGTCAAGCCACTATCCATCATATTTGAAAAGTCATGACAGTCTGGTGAAGTTCCCACAGACTAGAAAAGGAGAAAAAAGGAGGACCTGGGAAACTACAGGCTGGTCAGTCTCACCTCTGTGCCCAGCAAGATCATAGAGCAGATCCTCCTGGAAATTCTCCTAAGGCACATGGAAAATAAGGTGGTCGGTGACATGCTACGTGGCTTCACTAAGGGCAAATCATGCCTGATGAATTTGGTGGCCTTCTACGACTTCAGATAGCTATGTCTCATCGTCCTGTGGCTTTACACTTTCACTTGAAAGTGTACTATATATACCATAGCTACTGCACTTGTATATATATCTTACAAAAATCAGTAACAGAAGGGTGAGTCAGGACCCAATCCCACCCAGGGAAAGTGGCAACAGCCCCCCAGTAATTTCTAACCACTCAGGAAGGAACATTTCAATTTTCTAATGATGTCTGCCCTTCTATGCTGCAGATCACTGGTTTTTAGTTGCGTCCTAGAAAACAGTATATTCCCATAACCAGAAAAAAAAAAAAAAAAAGCTGTCAACAGCAGGACAATAAGAATAAAAATTGATTATTTTTTTATTCTGACATCTTGTTCCTTCTCAGGTATAGTTTCTTATGGGACTGTGACCAGCTGTAAACACTGCTGTTTTTCTTGCTGTTTGGGAGAGTTTAAAGCACAGTAGAGACAGAGGTTCTGAAATTTAACACAAGGAGACTTCTCCAATGTACTGACGAGGCATGGCTCAAACAGGAAATTAAACCATTACACCAATATTATATATACTATTTTAACATCTGAATGGATTTAATCTGTTTTCTCTGTGTGAGGATTTCAGCTATTTATGAAAGATGATTTCACTTTGTGGTAGATTTTCTAAAGCTCAAAATTCTTGCACTTCCTAACACAGAGTATCCTTTCTGTTGATGAAATATGAGATTTTAAAATAAGCTATATGTTTAACATTGTTCTTTGCACTTTGATGAATGCTATGCTTAATACTAAATTTACGAGAAAATGAAAAACTTTTGAAGTTACAGAATGGAAAACAGAAAATAGTTTCCTCACTTTAATAACTTGAATTAAATTTGTCTATGTACTATAATTGGAAAAATCCTGAACAGGGATAGATACACTAGCAAGTAATAAATCAGCCTTGCCATTCTTCTGTTATTGCTAACCATGAGTGAATGTTATAGATCTATGTTCTGGTAATTCATCACTTTCCATCCATTATCCCATGGATAATTTGTTGTGTTTATAATAACAGATTTTCAAACTCATTATATTAAATCCTCAGATAATAGAAACTATCTAAAATTGAAGGTAAAAAAAAAATCCTGAATATGCAATCTGCTGCTTTGGTAAAATACGGATCCAAACTTAAAATATTTTAATTTCAAAGGTGATAAAACAGTATTTATCTGCTGCATTAGAGCAAGGGATGGTGGTTAAAGAATACGTCATGACAGCTCGAAGCATATTAAGAAGCAAAGGCCAGCTAAGAACTACAAGCCCATTCTCCTTACAGTTGCTGCTTCAGCTTTCATTAACTATCCCGGTTAGAGGTAGAACAGAACCAATTTTCTTTTCAGGAATTTTACTTCTCAGTTAAGTCTCTTCTAACTAATGGCACTCTCTGAAATTAATGGTATATTTTTCAGATAGTGTCTACTTCCAGAGTGATAAGGCCTGTTGTTTATAGTTAATACAAAGCAATGGCATGCCAGAGGCTCTTGCTTATATTTATTATTGTAACAACCAAGGTCAGCTACGTGCCACATCGGAGGGCTGGAAGTAAAGAGTGTAGGGGGGTCGCACCTATGGGGAGGAGTGGACAGGACAGGTCACCCAAAAGTGAAGAGAGTGCTGTTTTACTGTCTAAAAGCAATTTACATGTATTACACATAATGTTGTGTTTCATGTTTTGAAAAGGTTGTTCTTACAAGTCTAGCAGGCAAGTCTCTACCTACCTTTGATTACTTAAACCACCCAGTCACTTTTGTGACCCATATTACCAAAGCAGGTGATAAGACTGATTTCTTAGTTCGTCATCAAAAGCAAAAAGAGAGTAATACTAATTGTATAGAATTTCAAGTCTAAAGGACTATTGATTGATAGATTTTTTTTCCACTTTGGCACATGGGAAACAGGGAAAATAAAGAGTTTCTCACTAACACCCTCATCTGCTGTTTCATGAAAGTGGACTGGCTATTTTTCAGTCCTTCATGCTAGCATGAACTTCAGACAGCTACAGTGATGGCAGTGATCCAGACCCTGCTGCACCATTGTCTTGAATTTGACTGTCTTTTATTCGTCTCTTATTGTCTTTTATCTTTGGTACTTTTTATACTATTGCACTTAGCTACAAGTGTTTTAAATATTATCTTATTTATGAAAATGTATTCAGAATATACATTCTCCGATGTAGGCTTGATGGTATTGTAAGGCTTGTCTATTTGCTGAAGTCTTTCTTCCATAACAAAAGGCAAAGAGCAGAAGCTTGAGAACATAAGTGTAATTCTGTTTGGATCACATCCCAAACTGAGAAACTCAATCTATGAATTTTCCCAAGTTCAGGCCTTTCATACTTAAAATCTGAGTTCCACTGGCTGTAAATAAGTCGGAGTGTTCCTCCATATTCCAGTTGTGAAAAGTAGACGTGTTCAAACACAAAACCAAAACAGTCCAAATAAACTAGATGTTGGGAAGCAAATCATTATCTGGTGGGACTTGCTTTGTGACTCTAAATTGCACACTGCCATGCTTTGAGTATTGAAGATGGCAGAGGCAGTTCAGAAAAAGCAATTTTTCGCAGAGATATGCATCCTTCTCATGAAAATCCTAAAATGGCAGTGTCACAGTTTCAAATGGAGATGTGAATCTGTTTCTCAAAAAGTAGATTTCTTTAAAATTTCATGCAGATAAATGGCATGTATGCTTAATGATACTGAAAGATACACATTTCAAACCAGGGTACAAAAGCAATTCTAACAGCAGGACACCATATGGCTGCTAGGCGCTCAGACCCTTAACACTCACTGATGAGATGGTAATCGAGAGAGCCTGAGAAATCAGAGACACAGAACCCCAGATGGAAAAGGATATGTCCAAAATATTAAGCATAAAGTACAAGTAGATTTTAAAAAGCCATTGTATTAATTAAAAAAAAAAAAAGTCATTGATAACCACAGTACAAGGCTTCTGAATCTTGTAATGCAAAATCAATTTTATACTTTAATTCTGAATCCTACCTCTAAAAACTGAGTTGTATGAAAGAAGAAATCTCTAGTCCAAACTCCTGCCCAAAGCAGGGGCTGCTCTGAGGTCAGGCCAGGCTATGCAGAGCTTTTTCCAGATGAGTGGTGAAAAATATCAAGGGTAGAGATAACAGTTTTTTATGCTTTAATCTTCTGAATTATTGAGAGGGTATAAAGAAAAGTATTTTTTCCAGATAAATTTCCAGTCACAGGATGAATTAAAAGCATTCAGTGGGCCATGCCCGAAGCAAGGTCCTACTCATTGTGTTTCAGAGTATCAAAACTGGCTCTCAAGAAGATCCAGAGTCATTATCTTAATAATTGAAATTATATCCATTGAAAAAATGCATGGACAGTAAGAAAATCTTTCCAAATGAGTCCATGAAAAACAATAATTATTTGCAATGAAAAGTGGTCAGCAAAACTCTTGGAAGAGTTTGTGAAACTAGATAGCTATGAGCTGAAGTTATAAAAATGAAAAGTATGTTGTAAAAGCAGACCAGCTGCTGTGAAAAAAATAAATGCTATGGGGAACTATGCTACAGAGGGCTATAGAATACTATATATTCTATATATTATAGAATAACTATGCTATAGAATCCTATAGAGAGCTTAGCTGTGGTGAGGATATTTACAGTTCAGGCAGGCAGAAAGCAAAAGGATTGGAATGTCCTCTAAAAGCAGCAATAAATGTCCACGGATCTTGTATTGCTTGAAATGATTAAGAGTTTTCATGATAAGCACTGGAAAGTACCACTGTACAATTACAGACACAGAAAAGGGAAGAGACCTCCTTTAAACATTAAAATTAGCTACTGGGGAGCTAGTGTTTATTGGTTTATCAAAACAGATAAAGCTAAAAAGTGGTAAGCTAAAAGGGCTAAGGAGCTAGCATATGGCCTGACATTGAAATAAAAGCTTACTGCTATCAATGCTATTTGCTGTCTGGGTCCAGAACTATATGCAGAAAAAGGTAAGAATTGAAATAATAGGAGACTAATGTCAGCTCATTGAAACTCCTCCTTTTTGTTGCATTATGACATAAGAAGAATGGGTCCTACTTTAAAACCTTGAAAGTAGTTAAACCGTGCTTATCTACCCTCTGATTGCATCTCCTAGAGGACGACTTTGTACTGCTTGTTATTTTAACATTAAGAATACCGTGTCAGTGCAGCCTACACAAGTGCACACTGTGATATTGTTCAAATTCAAAAAGAGATGTTAGCTACACTTGCCAGCAAAACAGAATCCCTGCAATGTTCAAATTCACCCTGAGACAGAATGATATCTTTCAGCAAGAAACTGAGCAGTTGCTTGAGCCCAAAACTGCCTTCAGAGGCAAGCCAGCCCTCAAGAGTGGGTATCAGCTGAGTACCATGAGACCCCCAAACTGAACAGAGCTTTGAGGTTGATCTGCATCGGCCTACCCATATGAATTCATCTGAACCACCCCAAAAGTCCAAAAATCCTGCTCCTAATAGCCAGATAGAGATTTCAGAAATGAATAAATATTTTTTTTAAATACTCAAAACTCAAAGCAACTGGGAAAGGTAAGATAGAAATTAAACATTAATTTATGCATTACTTTCTGTCTAGCTGCTCCTGGCTTCAGTTTTACCAATTCAACAGTTATGCATTGAAGCACTGAGCCTTATCTCTTCAGAAATTCCCCAAGACCTTCAAGGGTTTTCCCTCACCTACACAGTCTGTCTCCTTCATGCTTCTAGTTTCCCACTATAACTTACTTGTTTGCTCCCTCTGAAAGCAACTCTGCCCTAGCTTTCTTAAAGTCTTCCTCATTCCTAGGGGTTCAGCTCTTCTTTTTATTTGATAAAAGCATAACAGAAAGAGGGGGAGTGGGGAATGGGGAAGAACACAAAATAAAATTCATCATCATCATTAGGATCCATTAAGCAGAGCTTGGTCTTGACTGTCTTTTTTAAAGAGACCAAATGTCATTCTACTTACAGGCCCAGTAGGATAAAACACAGTATTCATATATAGAAAAAAGTTTCCTAATTTTTTTTAAAAAAAAAAGTAGGTAGGAAACTTATTTAATAATATTCTTTCTAGAAGTAACACCAGTTTTAATTTTTTCTTGACCAGAATCACCCATATGACTTTAAGGTCTCTGGACTTTAAAAGCAGAACATGGCAGACTCCAGTAAAAGCAAAGATTGGAATTTATCTCAAAAAAAATTTTAAAAAATCTTTAGAATTAATCCTCAAAATAAAATATCCAAAATCTGTTTAACATATAATTGGAAATCTAAATGCAGACCAAAAAAAATTGTACCAGAGAAGGAGATAAAGAAGTCCTCTGTTTCCAAATGTAGATATAATAATCTAGAAACACTGCAGCTTAATACATCCAACCATAAGGTATAGAAATGAGATCCTGTCAATTTAAACGGGATGGTAAGTACTATGCTTAGCTCATGGAAAATGTAATATGCATTCAAAAGGGATTTCTGTCTTAATGAGAATCCCACTGAAATGTGTGTTGTCACCTGACTGTGCAAAAATGGATCTGGTGGTGATGAGTTACACAGGAAGAAATCTCAGTGCCGGTGCTGGTCTCTGATTACTGTGCTGGAGGGTTCAGACAGCAGTCCAAAAGCAGAAGGAAAGAAAACCCTTCAAAATTAATGAATTAGTTCTCCCTAACCAAAGCCTAGCATTTCAGAAGAAGAGAGTATTTGTTACCGAAGGTTTTACTGATGAAGACATTTCTGATTTTATTCTATTCCCTGTACAATTCACTCAAGCAAAATGCTCATACTCTGAGGCATTCAGCTGCTTCTGCAGTACAGATTCTAGACCTTGAACTCCATCCTAATGAGTTCAAGAAATATCACTTTAATGCACAGTGCTATAACACCACATAATAGCATGCAACAGGAGATGTTTGCTGCTACAGAGAACTACCAGGTGTTTTTCATGCCTTTCTACTGCAGAGCGCCAAATGTAATTCAGCTACTTATTAGCAAAGTAGGACTCAGATTTCTGGGACCAGAGGACTTGATGTGTCACCACTCCCAGCCCTTCTCTCCCTGAAGCCCCAATGCATTTCCAAATCTATTTCCATTTTTTACTGTACTCTACTATACCTTAACTCCCATGAATAGAAATATGTTGCTGTAATTATTCCAAAAATGCCAGCACAGGCTTTTCACTTCCAAAGGCATAATCCAGCTAATTTTCAAAGCTCTTCAGTACCAAAACAAGGAGTTATTTTTCGTCCTGAGCAAATGACAGGCTACACTACATGGTGTATAAAGAGGTATCCACTATGATTTCACAATTTTTATAAGCTCCATGAGTTTATTACTGAAGTCACACAAACTGCAGAAACACGTTTGTATCCAAAGATCTAGCCCCAAAGACTATCACAACATGTCAAAAACTTGTTTTGCACTATTACAAATATTGTATATCAAAGATTATTCTTCAAAGAACATAATTTCTTTTCTGAAAAGAAAAATTACTTCACTAAAGAAAGTGCAATTAAAATATCATTATTTTCAATAACATTGAATTTAGCTGATAATGTGGGTTTTGCATAGTTTTTCTAACTACTCATTGTCTTTCCAAGTGAGAATAATCGCATACCCATAAAGACCAAACCCAGAAGCCTTTGAATTTGTATCATCACAAACCAAATTGTTTTCTCTTATCAGCACATTTTAAATAATAAACCTGAGGGGTTTTTTGTTAAATACTCTAGTTCAATAATATCACTCATTAGTTACCATAGGGAGAAGAGAATAAACCATAAAAATAACTGAAGTCTAACAGAGGATGAAGAAATTGAAAATATAATGCAATTAAATGAAAAAGGTGAAACAATCCTTCCAGTTTTTCCATTTCACATCCCTATTGTCCACTCTTCAGTAATTTCTACTCTTTGTTTTATATTACCAGGAATACATTTTGTATAGCATATTATACCTTTTCTTTAACCTCCTTTTATCTAAAAAAAATTTCCATTCTTATAAAGAGCTGTCTCCACAATCACATGGTTTTGCGATCTGTAACTTGTCCTACAGCAGAATACAATATCATTTACAATGTATGGTGATTTTACTGGAACTTTAGAGAAGAAAAAGATGTATTTTCTATTTTTTTTAAGGTATCTAAATCAAAACCAGTTTCTAAATCAAAACCAGGAAGGAAAATACATATACTGATCAATAACATTAGGTTTAATACTTTGCTGCTGACATTACTATTTCTCTGAATTAAACAAATAGGAGAAAGTTTTTATGATTATGTGTCTGATATGTATTCGCTTGACATAACAGAGCTCTGATTTTGATGAGATCAAATGAATCTAAATATTGAACAAACATGTACAACAATGTCCTTTAATACAAATGTGTACACTTTTTGTAAGTTCAGTCTTCTAATGTTGTTTCATTTCAAGTAAATAATGCATATTTTCTCCTATCTATAGTTGTATTGTGCTAGTAGTGTTTGTTATAGAAAGATGATACCAGGAGGAATGAACCTATCAATATTAACAAGTATTGAAAATATTGCTGTCTTGACGTCAACATAAAATGTGTCAATGAGTTTCAGAAGTGCCAGATTTAATTTCCTTTTAGAAAAAGGGGGGGAAAAAAAGCATCTGTTTGAAACTATAGTCAATAAGCCAGTTAGTCGTTTGCCTAAAGATAAATCCCAAGTTGTCTGAAATACTGTAGGATCACACAAAATACTCCTAAGAATATCCTCAGGTAGGTGATTGAAAACCAGATATTCCAAAATTTTCTTGTAAATTCCTTTATCCCAGGCATTGAAAGTGGTATTCACAGCTGGCTGAACATATGCTGTCATGTGGCATCACTGAAAATATCTGAAGCAGCTAAGGGCTCAGCTTAGAAATTAGTGAATGACTGCACCACTCAGGAAGCCAGACCAAATGTTCACAGACTCTTTTTCCTACTTGATAAATGTAAACATTTTATTTGTTTTCATTGCAAGAACATCTGGAAATCTTCGCTAAGACTGTGAAGTGGTTTAGGCTGGCTAAGTTTGGAAAAGGAGGAAGGGATGCCTTGTCTTCTGCCTGGTCAGGCTGACTCTGACTTTGCAGAAGTGCCCAGATCGTACAGGGAAAGCAGCAGAAAGGCAACTGCAGAGCAGAAAGGTAGGGCAAAAAACCATCTCTTTCAGCTGGTTAAGCAGCATCCTTCATCAGCATTTTTGGCACAGCCAGGGTGGAGCCAGTGTCTCACTTTTGCAGCTCAGTGTGTCATTTACCAAGGCACCAGGAGTCAGAGCACTCACCTACTTCCCTTCTCTTTCATTATTCTTCCTCTGGGATTAATTTTCTTTCATTAACTTGGCTGAATGATAAATCTCATCTCTTTTCTGATGGAATGTATGTTTGAATAATAACAATAAAAAGTGTTTCATTCCTTGCTGTTAATGAATGCTTTGATCTCTAAGGAGGCTTTGCATGGGGCACGAGGCCATAGGAGCCTCATCAGTCTCATTTTATTGCTGCTGAGATACTGAGATGAAGTTAGACACAGCTCATGTCCTCCATCTTCTGTCATACTTATTTGGTATGTGTGATATTGTTCATTTTTCAAAGCAGATTACTGGTTGCTGTGCATTCATTTCTTGTTTTATGGGGTCTTTTTAAAGCTGAATTCTACACACACTACAAGATATACTGCAAATACTATAATAACACCTAAGATACTACACTTTCTCCTGTGTCGACATTAAAAGGGAAAAGGAAAGGGGAAGGAAAAGGAGAAAAAGTCTCCAGTCTGGTGCCTTTAAAGAAAAACACATCTTTCTCTGCTTCGCTAATCTGAAATATCAAGAGATATCTTTCTTTGCCTTTTGTACCAGGGACAATTTAAGTTTATAATCCTATTATGTGTTACTATTTTAATGAATCTATATTATAAACTCAAAGTATTTTAATTTTTATTTTTGAACACAAGCAGCATTTTTTTTTCTTTTTTTTTTCTAATGTTCCAGTTACTAGGAAGAAGGCGGGAGGAGGCAGGGGGTGGGAGGGTGGAACAATCCTCTGCTGATTGGCTGGTTTTGACTCAAGATAATTTAATGACACAGACNCTGGTTTTGACTCAAGGTAATTTAATGACACAGACAGTGAAGAAGCTATTATGGGATGGTGCATTCAAATGTGAAGAAAAGAGGTAAAAAGGAAAAAGAGAACACCTTGATACAGCCACCATTTTTTGGCTCAGAAAGTACACTATTAAGAGCTTTTACTGCTTGACTTTATGTTTTCTTCCACTGAGAATAAAGCAACTAAAGTAAATGTTTTCACTTTGATTAACATGGAATAACAATTTTCATTTATGTAGCTCCTTTTTAACTCCAAAATAGCATTAATCTCTTAGATAAACTCTAAAGTATATACAGGTTCCACAGATGAATCACTTCATCTACTACTGGAGTGGAACTACTGCTGATGTGAAATAGGAGAGGTGTTTAACAGTTCGTGGCAGCACAGTCAGGCACAGGAAGGAATTGAAGAATGGCTTCTCCATTTAAAGCTGAAGGGAAAATAACTTTCATGAGTGGAAAGTGATCCACGCTTTGGGGCTCACGCCGTTTTCCTTTAACACTTCGTGGCCTTTTGGGCCAAGACACTCAGACAGATTATTGGTCGTATGTCTCCCAGTCATGTGTGATTATTTCTGTAGATGGATTTTTTCCAACTACATAAACACTTCTTCTCTCTAAAGAAATAACTGAGTGTTCACAACTATTAGAGCAATAGTTCAATGTTATTAATTTGTACCAAATATGCTGCTGTAATTTGTCTTATTGGTAACTTTATTCACCAGCTCACATTGAGTGAGGTGCTAAATTGTACTGCTTTGTTAGAAATTTCTGGTGTGTCGGAGACCAGTTCTCTTCAGAGCATCTAGCCCACCCGAGAACTACATTTTCTTACCAAGAAAAACAATAACTCTTTCCTCTGCTTTTCAGGGAGCTGTATCTCCCTGTTGGCATGTGAAGGAAGTGGGCTGTACAGGCTGTATGCTCTTCCCAGGAGTGGCAGCTGTGACTGCCTTTTGCTCAGGTGGTCAGATGCTTCCTTCATCTTTTTGGTGTCAGATGCTTCCATCTCAGCAGGTGTACAGGGGTCTTTTGTGCTTGAGTCCAATGAGTCAGCTTATATTCTTTGGCGTGAACGCAGAGGGAAGTTATTAAAACATATTTTGTTTAACTTCTTAAGTGTGCTTGAGGGGCAATAGTTTAAAGAAATGGCAGCTGCGAAGCCCCAGAATTGTTTTCATATGTCCTGCCACTGTGATGCAAATAGCATAAGTGCCTGAGAAGACATGGCCCAGCTGGACATGTTAAGAAGCATGACACTCAGTGGCCTAATGAAGACCCAGTTCTATTACTGGCACCAAATGTGAAGTCAATTCAGAAAACACTCGGTCTCTGATTCACAACCTACTTCTTTCTCCTTGTTTTAATGAGAAAACACAGTATTGCTTATACTGAAAGTGAGACCTTGCACTGCATCTCACATTATATTTGCCAACATGAGATATGTTTATATGGTTCCTGTCTATAGTTGCAGAAAAAAGGTTTTCATTTCTTATTATGTCCAGTGTTCATTACCTATTTCATAAACAAATACGTACTTTTACATCTGGAAACTAAAACAATGTTTTTAAAAGTCTAATGTTACATATTTATATCCTGCAGTCTACCCCAGCTAGCCTTTCTAACCTCACAAAGGCATAGAAAAATGCATAAACATTTCTGAAAGACACAAAATCCAAGTGGCTTGGAAGATACTTCCAAAGCAGAGAATATTTAATAAAGCACCCCCTGCTTTGAACTGTCGGAATTTCCTGAAGTATATGAGGTTCTATATAAAAAAGCAGCAACTAAAGCTATACCTGCCTAAAAAGTGTAAACTGACTTCATAAAATTGTTGAGACTTTTGAGCACTTCATACAGAAAAGGAGAGGTTGAAATTCTTTTCCAGGGAATTAGAGAGTGATCTAGATGCAGAAGACTCACAATCAGCTGAATACTACATCTCATACCAAAAAAAAAGCTGTTACCGTGGTTATACATCTATCTAGTTATGTATTTGCTGCATTTCATTTCCTTGCTTTACCTGTTGGTGATAAACATGTTTTCAAATTGATGACATTAAGATAATCTGAAATTGTTAGTTACAAAGGTGGTATAGCTAGCGGTCATATGAATGATTCACAGCCTGCCACTGTCAAGTGTAAGAAGACGACTGAAAAGGAAGGTCAGAAAAACAGTCTTTGCATGAGACACTTGAAATCTGTAAGTATTCCATCTAAATCAATCTAAGTAACAAAGAGCAAAAATAACAAATTTTATTTGCTGTGTAATTACTTTGGGATGAAGGGAAGGGGCATGCTTCAATGGGTAAAGTTCTTGAATATTGTAGAGAGCAATCATCTCCCACAGAACTGCAAAGCAAGTGACTTTATGTGAACCTTCTGGATTCTTTATTGTGGATGTACCTGGCTAACCTCAGAGGTATTACAGTATTATGGAACAGGCAGCATGGTGCAGAAGATTCACGAAATCGGAGATTCAGAGAACTGCTGCTGCTTGCAAGTGAAGCAAAAACTTCTGGCACAATATGAAGCTTCATTATTCTTTGTACAATAGAGGGGACTGAAAATAAAGTGAAAATAAAAACCAAGCTAATGAAAAGTTACTGTAGCAAGAGTCATTAACTGCTTAAATAAATGTAGTTTCTAAAATTATTGCATTAGAATAAGTGCTGGTTTTACTGACATGAAAATGTGTGGAGCTGCTGCAAACTACTGCTGCATCCCATAAAAGATAAAGGGAAAAGGATTTTATAGTCTCACAGTTATGTTTACCGGAGGCTAGGAAAAGGAAGATGTTCTGGTCAGATAAAAAATTACATATGCATGTTTGGGGTAAAGAATATGAATTATCTGATACTAAGATAAGAAATAGAAAGTCTGTTGAAATTCCTCTACTGCAAATGTCCTTATTCATCAGTTTATTTATTTCCATTTTATTATGGGAGGATACTGATAATTACCCAAAGGTTCTCCTGCCAAATAGACAGAGACCCTTGTTTTCACTTATGAGATCAGTTTTTTGTGGAATGAGGTGATACAGCACTTTTCTTCCTTCCACAGTCTGGGTTCAGTTCTGCAAGATGAGAGATCTTTACTCTAGTCCATCAGTACTCTTAAGAACACCAGATGAATGAGGTTGCTTAGTTATGGCTATGCTCAGAGTGTCTTGTCAGGGTCCTCTTTTCACCTTTCCCTACTGTGTCCCACCTGTAAAACTTCTCAGTATGTTTTCCTTCCAAAAGGCCTGGGTCAGACATTTCAGAATGACTGGAGCAGCAACTTTATCCGATAAGCATTCAACAGACTCTTAGAGGGACATGTTTATTGCATAGTTCTCAGAAGATGCAATAAAAGGAATGGAAAAATAACAGGAAACAAATGAAGCTATTTAGGGTAGTGATGAGCTGCAAGTCTTAGAGACATTAAAGAACATAACCTATTACACCATTTCTCAATTTCTACTGAAATGAAAAAGAGAAATATCATCTGAATTTCTTTGCTTGACTGAGGAGAATTATTCCTGAGCTGTGACAGTACTCTGTAAAAGCCAATTTGGATATGCTTTTAATCATGACCTCATTGCTGGGTGCAAACCTCCTTTAAATGGAGGTGTGTTGTCCAAGGCAAATGGTGTTTTATATTTCCAGTAAGCTTCATTGCTTTATGCAGCACAGCTGCATAACCTCCTAACCAAAGGAAGAATAAAGCCTGTAAACAGCTTTTCTTCTCATTTAAAATCTGTCTACTTTCCTCTTACCACTGAAATAAAACATTGAACTAAGCTAGAGGAGGACAGATATCAAATTCTAAAGCATCAGAGGAAAAGAGAGGGTGAAATGAGAGATTATCACATGGAAAAAAATATATTAAAAGCTGGTTTCTGCAGAAGGTATAAAAGAGTTACCAGTTGAACAGCGGAAGTCGTACGCTTTACTCGTATTAATTTCTCTAATGTCAAGTGGCTCTTTTAACATACCTAGTGCTGTATCATAAGGCAGTGTGAATGAAATTCAATCCTCTTAATAGTTTGGCAGCTGATTATGATTCAAAATCAAAATATTTTATCTGTGAAACATTTTCATGAAAACTGATAGCTGATAGTAATTTTATTTTCTTTTTTTTTTCCGGTGGAGCTAAAACTGTAAAGTGATCCTCAGGTAGACACAATTTAAAACCAATGCTTGTTGCCTAAGAAATAGTAAGAGCCCTGAATTATCTCTTGCTGGTATTCTTACAGTGACAGAAAGCCTTTTATGAGTTGAAGGTGACTTTATACTCTTCCCTTGTACTCTCTTCTTTTGTCCCCCAAAGTGCCCGGTGAGAACACCAGTGCCATTGAAGCAAAGCAACAGGACCCAGAGGAGGAAGTCTACACGTGTAGCTGAGCTTGAACTTTTTTTTTATAAATAGAGCAATTTTGTAAGTAGAGTCTGTTAGCTTCCAAATGAGCTAAATAAAATAAATAAATGGACAGTAAATTTATCACAACAATCTTAGGAGAAAAATATAATAGAAAAAAATTACAGGTGCTAGAAATCCCTTAAATTTCTATCCAGAAGTTTCCTTTGGAGAAATAGGCACAAAATTCAGTTATGTATAATATTGAGGCTGCTTCTATGATGAATTTATAATTCTCCTCCCACTTTATTTACACTTTCCTTCCTGTATGCTCCTTGTCTCCTGTCACCCATTTCAGTGCAAGTATATGGAAATAACTGTGTTTTAATATGCTATTGGTTTTTTGTTTTTTAACAGGCTAACATTGTTTTCTGTATGTCACTTCCAGCTGTGGTAGAGCGGATGGTTCACAGATGTGTGGACTAACATCCACAAAGGATCTGGCAGGGGATGCAAGCCTGTGAGGTATTCAGCTTCAGTGGAAGCTGAAGGCATACAGCACTCAACTGATAAGCCTTAGCTGCGCAACACTTTAACATGGAAGCAAATTTCTTCATTGCCCTGTTGGTGACCAGTTTAAAAACCAAAACATGAACAGTGGCAGCCTTGGCAGTTTTATGTAGAAAATCTACAGCTGTCAATGCTATGGTGTTGGGTGATACGGTGTAGGGAAGAACTCTGTAGAGCAGGGTAGATGGTTGGACTTGATGATCCCAAGCGTCTTTTCCAACCTGAATGATTCTATGATTCTATTCATCGAAATACCCACTTCTTCTTGCAGTTTATGTAAAATATTTCTCCTACTATCCTGTGACAGCATATTCCACAGACTTAGTTGTATGTAATCACTTCCACTTTTTAAATATCCTGCCTTCTTTGTTTCATTGAAGGACTTACACTTCCACTTTGTAAACATGTGGAGTGGCCCAGCAAACAATGCCATTGAAGGGAGAGGGACAGAATGGCCAATTGACCGGTGGAGCTGCACCTTTACGTGCATAGAAAGTACATACAGCATTTTCCACGCTCAGCAAACCAGCCGGTACTGTTCCTGTCTTCATTCTGATTTTTATCTTCTGTCCTGTGCCTCAGAGTTATGCAAACATGTTATTGTACAGAATGGTTTTATCAGTTTTGGCAAGCAAAAAAAAACAGAGAACACAGAATATCACAAGGCTGGTCACCGGTGGAGACATTGCTTTCTCAGTTTAGGGGAACACTGCTATTCTTCAGATGAAGAACTGACTTCTCAAGAAATTGCTGGGTCATATTTTCTTTACCTTTCCCTTGTCTTGTCAACTGACTCTATGAAATCTCACACACGTGACTAACTTGATGCTACAAGTATCCCCTTGGAGACGGCAAAGGGCATGAGGTCTCAGCTTGTGCAAAACTGCAGCTTTCATTTATAAATTCAGGAGATGTAATATGTTTATATTCAGTGAGATCATTGTATGCCATATGAATAATAATCTGACTGATGACAACATGCAAAATAGTAACCAGCTGACATTTTGATAACACCACAAGCAAGTACTTTGCTTTGGAGAAAACGCATGATTTCCCAAAGATAAGTTTGGCATCAAAATTGAGGTTTAGTTGATTCATTTTTAAAAGAGGATTTCAAAATCTATAGCATAGAAATATGGGAATAATTCGATCTTTATAATAAAGAGTCTGTATAAGCTGTTACAATGCATTTTTTTCACAAGGTTGTGTAAATCCCATATACTAGCTTTAAACCAGAATCAGAGTATGGAAATATACTAGTGTTTTGAAATATACCTCCTTGTAGTTGTTTAGTGTAATTTCTTCATATTGTAAAAAAACTTCATATTGTAAAAAAACTATCTGCAGAAATCTTCCTGGAGAAGGAAGATCTACTTTCTATGAACGTTTTCTGATTTCTTTCTCTGTTCACTGCTGGTACCACTGTTGTCATGGCGTTGCAAGGGTCAAGTGGATTTATCTGCAGCATAAATGAGACTGGAAAGGTACTGAGTCCTGCTTTACTATACGTCTGCTACTAAGCCTACAGGCAATCTGGCTTGCCTACTGAGTAAAGCTAGAAACGAAATTTTCAGTCTTCATTTACAACTTAAATTTTATCAGCCACAAATTACACGAGGAGGATGTGATCACAGGGCGTTGCAGAGACAAGTGTTTACCTAGCACTGACTCCTCAGTTTGGTTCAAGACCTAGACCCAGGAATTTCAGATGTGCTGGTTCAGCTGGCAAAGGTTTATTACTGCTTTTTTACTATTATTAGGATGTGAGCCATGATGAACGGTTTTGGGAAAATAGGAACAGGATCTGATCTACAGCAGCAGGGAGTATTATGTGGATACAGGGTAGAATATCTCTGGTGAGACACAAATATTTGCTATGCCTGTGGCAGGATTTGTCCCAGGGTACCACTGCAGTATGGAAAGAAAAATGGACAGGCTTTGATGATTTTGCAGTAGTAATGATGCTAGCTGTGGATGGTCTCATTACAGCTCTTCTGCAGGGGATTACCAGAGGGAGAGTGATCTTTCCCTTGTCCAAACAGAAACAGCTTCACTTTAATCTTAGAGCATTCAGCTTTCCAAAGGCATTAGAGAAGTTTCCTAGCCCAAATCTCATAAAGAAGCCATGGTGCAATGGGGCAACAGAGAAGGTCCTCTAGTGGATTAATAACTCGCTAAAATAAAGGAAACAAAAATAGGGAAAAAAATGACAGGCTATGCATAAGAGAGATGACCAGTGTGTCCCACATGGATCTCTCTTGCTCAGCATATTCCTAAGCCATCTGGAAAATGGGGTGAGTAATGAAGTGAAAAAGTCAAAATTCAACGTTCTAAAAATGTAATAAAGATCTTCAGCTGAACTGAATAATTCCTCTTTGGATTGTTGGTTTGCAGATGCTTTTTTTTATATTTAAACTCTTCAGTATTTGAAGCCTATTTTTAACACAGGAGAATATTTTTTACCCAGCTCCATTTCTACACACCTACGAGATTTGCTGCAGAAATAGGCAAATTATGACAGCACCTATAAACCTCACTTGCCAGTCCTTTCCCCCTTCCTAAGGTACTACCTTACTATCTTACTTCTCATGCACATTCTAAGTTAGAGGCATAGTAACTCTTCACGCTTGCAACTCTTTTTTTCAAAAAAGCAACAGGTCTTATCGAACCTACATTGCGATCAATTTGATACTTGTAAATGCAAGGAAACAGATAAACAAAGGATTTTTTTCCCTTTCACTGCCTGTGTCCAAAGTTATTAAATCCCTGTGCTGTGAAAACTTGATCCTTGTTGTCCACATAAATCAATGAGAGAAACTTTGGTAATACCCCAAAAGCTGTGCCTGTTGCACTTCTGTCCAGTGAATTATGAATGAAATCAATATTGCTTTTGCACTTGTTCTTCTGTAATATACAAGAATACTTTTTAACCTCCAAACACACTACAAAGTTCAGCTTGCAACTCCAGCATTTGCAAAGAAAGGTACCTGAATCCTATAATGATTTTATTATTGTTGTCATCCCCTTGGCTGAGTACAACAAACTGATATTGAACATAGTGAAAGCACTGGATGTGAATTGTATGTGAATTGTTAAAATTTGTCTTGGCTATAGTGCTTTATACACATTTGTTGATTCCCATATTTTAACACACCAAAATAAAAACATAAGGGCAACTTCCAGTTGTCTCAAACTGTCTCCAATGATTCAGAGGAAAAAAAGTGGGCATCAGATAATCTGTATATGGTGCTCAAGTACATCTAGTGATGAATGCAGTGTAAATACTGGAGGGAATGTAAATGGAAAGTACTGTATAAAAAGATGTGGAAGCTGCAGCAGATGCTCTCATTGTGTGGACTGTCCCCTCATTTCTAGTGATACGGTGATGAGCTACGGGCAAGATGCATCCTAGTTTCAGAGACTTCTATATTCATGTGTTTTAAGGCCAGAAGAGACTGTTGAGTTCATCTGACCTGACCTGCTACCATGTAGGGCAGTGAACTCAGTCTTATAATTTGTCCATTGGAGGGAAAGATTCCTCCTTCCTGCATAAGTGAATGATATTACCCCAGGAACTGTGGCTGAATAGCATCTCTCTTTTAAGTACATCCAATCATGAATTAAGCACTCTGGATCTATTTTTCACTTGCAGCGCTAACAGCTATGGAAGACAGTGACAAAGTCCTGTTAAATGCCTACAAATTCTTAAATGTATTATGTGACCAGGTTACATTGGAAACTAATGCTTATTGCATAATCCACAGTAATCCTTTGTTCCTTTCAGCTTCCAGCTTCTGGAATAAACCTTCCTTCTTCCTGCTGTTAGTCCAGGGAGAACTCTAATCAGAGTTTTCTGATATTTGTATTTCCTCTGTGACCCTGTACTTTATCATCTTCAGCTGCAAGAAATTTATCAAGGGATCTCTGTGGAGCTGTGTTTGAACTACAGGTCATCTGCAGCTCATGTCTCAGTATAACTCCTTCACAAAGCCATCACATGGAACCCAGATCCTACTTCTTCATGGGTGAAAGAATTGGAAAATTTGTCCTGAAATCTTCCATCCATCACTGTGTTTTTTTCTTATACAAAAAGCAAACAATACCTTGAGATAGAAATCAAACCTACAATACACTTTGCCACACACTGACAGTACACTGAAAATTGGAACAGTGCTATAATACCACTAACCAAGCCACGTAATGTGCTGTTATGATTGCAAAA
Source organism: Tringa tobata (assembly GCA_033628505.1). NCBI lineage: Eukaryota > Metazoa > Chordata > Aves > Charadriiformes > Scolopacidae > Tringa > Tringa tobata. The sequence goes on along the minus strand of JAHREE010000332.1, from coordinate 188,009 downwards.
GTTGAATTCCTCCCTCTGTGCTAACAGAAGTGAAACTTCTTAATCATAAACTCAATTTATAATCACTATTACTGCCTCCCACTATGTTTATCATTTCTAAAGTATTCAGCTGAGGAGATACACATAAACACATACAGAAAACAATCCCCTTACACCTATATAAAGGTTAAATAAGAAGGTATGCCCCTTGTTACCTTAATGATCGTGTGCTCAATATTTGACAAAATACTATGGACATTATCATTATACAGATAATTAATAATAAGAATTCTTTTGGTTACATGGTTTAGTGATAGTGTTGGCAGTGTTACATTGATGGTTGGACTTGATGATCCTTAAGGCCCCTTGCAACCTAGATGATTCTATGATTCTATTATTCTAGAATCATAGAATCATTTAGGTTGGAAAAGACCTTTAAAATCATCAAGTTCAACTGTAAGCCTAACACTGCCAAGTCCACCACTAAACCATGTCCCTATGCACCATGTCTTTTAAATACCTCCAAGGATGGTGACTCAATCACTTCCCTGGGCAGGCTGTGCCAATGCTTGATAACTCCTTTAATGAAGAAATTTTTCCTGATATCCAATCTAAATCTCCCCTGGTGCAACTTGAGGCTGTTTCCTCTCATCCTATAACTTGCTACTTGGGAAAAATAGCCTCTTTGTTGTCTCTGTCTGAGTTTCCTAATGAGCTTCTGTGTGGATGTCGGTGATAAGGTGTTGACAGTGGGGGGCTGCAAGTTGGCCTCTGTAGGAGAAGTTTGGGGCTAAGACACAGTGGTTTCCAGTTGATTCTAGATGCTCCTAACAGATAGCCTTTAGGACACAGCTAGGCCCATCATCCAAGTGGGTGAAAATTCATGTAAGAAAGGGCAAGAAAGGCTGGACAGGTAGGGGAGCAAGGGAAAAGAAGGGAGAAACAAGGCTGTGAACACCAATGTCAGAGAAGGAGAGAGAGGAGGTGCTCCAGGGGGTGGAGCAGTACCCCCCTTAATTTGCAGGGGGTGGGGGGTGTCTCAGTACACAAACCTATTTAATTAATTATAAATTAATTTGCCCTCGGCTGAGTCTCTTTTGTCCATGGCAGTAAATGGTAAGCGATCTCCTTGTCTTTATCTCAGCCGCAGGCTTTTTTCATCCTATTTTCTCCTGCCTGTCCTGTTGAGGTGGGGGAGTCAGGGAATAGCTGACTGGGTATCTGGTCCTTAGCCAAGGTTAACCCACCACAGCTTGAATCTATCCATTACAGTGCTGCAGCTGCATAAGCTGTCCCACCCTCTCTCCATGATTCCAATAAAGCTGTAGCTCTGTGACTACCCTTAGAGCTTCAATTCATCCTACTCATTTCCCAGGCCACATGTTTTTCTGTACATGTCCTTGAGGCAAGTGCCTCTTCACTCTTGTGCCTACCGTATTGTACTCTTCTTTCTCCAAGCCAGTCCTGCACTTGCACATTTGATTTTGGTTCATTATATCCCTCCCCTACTGTTGCAGTTTCAAGCTCTCCTCACTGCTTTGTCCAGTCTGTTAGAAAAGATGCTCTCATCCTACTTTGTCAAGTGGATCCCATCTCCTTGATCCACAAAGAAGGTCCCATATTCAATAATAAAACCCTGTTGGCAGTACAGATGTTGACCTGCAGGATCCCACAATCCTTCCCCAGCCCTTCCCCTTGACTGGGGACACTGAGGAAAACACCACCTGAGCCTCCATACCCTTGAGCCCCCAGAGACCTTCAGCCACTGTCGATACACCTAAAGTCACCTCTAACAGTAACATTGGTGCCCATGTGGGTACTGTTGTCTTACTGATGATGAAGAAATAATAGAAAAATGAGTGTGCAACTCATCTCAAATCATTTTCACAGTATTTATGGTTTTTTTCTTCCCAAATATCACCATAATTATCTCATTCCCAGTAACAACAGGAAGATTATGGCACTGAGTAGCGCTAACACTGACTTGTGCAGTAACAGAGAAAGTGTGTTAATATTTCAACATTATAAAGAATTAATTGTGAAATATTTTCTTGAAATGAAGGAAACTTCCAAATTTAAGAATTCAGATCACTTTCATGTTGCACTGATATAGAAGTTTAGAAAGAAAAGGGAAGAGCTTGAATGTTATTTTTTCCTTTTCTATCTAGATATTAATATAAGGGGTTATTTGGTTCGTGTGATTTTTTTATTCTTAAATAAATCAAACTGTAGGAGATTTACAAAATTAAAATCTAAGCTACAACAAACAGGTGGATTGTTCTCTCCAGAGAGTAGCTGAAATTAGGATTTTAATTACTTTTTCATCAGAATTGTGACAATCTAAATCTCTACAGAATCACAAAATATCTTTTATATACCTGTTGACTTTTGCAAGTCATTACACCATATTAAATTCACATATTCTGATGCTTTTATAATGAAGTAGATAATTCCAGAAGCTACCATCAAGAGCTATGGAAAAATATTTAGGACGGATTTATGTTTAGATCAATCAAGATCAATCCTCCACAACTCACTGATTTAAACAGATGTCTAAATGAAATTTGATTGCAAAAAATAGTTCTGAGATAATTTTTACGTGCTTTCAAAATTAAAGCTTGTGAACACTAAATGATACTGAGCTTCTGTGTTTCAGGTGATTAACTGTTATTTAGCTGCACAATGTAGATCATTAATAAAAGTGCTTAAAAACTGCAGTATATCATCTTTGTGGTTAGTGCTGAATCAGAACTGCTGCTTTTTGACATGGCACGAGACCAGCAAAACTTTCATTGCCATTGCCAGAGCCATAGCTGGTTTTGAGAATATATTAAATATACAGCACTTCTACAGGTTGTTCACCTGACACATTCAACAATCATTAATCTAGCTTTCAGGAGAGGTAAACATATTGAAAGTGAAAACATGTGAGGAAGTAGAATGTTTTGTCCGATTAGGCCCTAAGAGACACAAAGTAGGAGATGTTTAAATCTCGTCTATCAGTGCAGATTTCCCCATTAAGGCTCAAAGCAGGTTAAGAGGCTTTCCGTGAACTTCATCATGCATGACAGGGAGGTGAGTGGCTGCATCTGAATGTGTTTCTATTTCACTCAGCAAAACAGATGTTGAGAAATATAATGACTTAGTAATGCCAGGCGAGGTCCTTACAAGAGCAGCCCCCACTCTTAAAAACTGCTGGATTAGCTCTCCCTAGTAAAAGCCATTTTTTGAAAGGAAACTGAAGTGATGAGAAGCAGACAGGAAAGAATACTGTTCCAGCAAAGAAGATAGATGGAAAACCAAAGGCTGTCTAGGGTCTAACCTGTTGTTGCTAAGAGGTTTGAGAGATCTGTAACATATGTGACTGGGAAAGGCCAGATGGGCAAGCAAATCTATGAGCCATGCTCAAAGGCGTCCCTCTGCTCAATCTATTCTATTTTCATCCAAGGTCTGCAGTTTGAAAGAGATGCTTACTAATTGGACTAATAGCCTGAACAGCTTTTTAATTACATGTACCAACGCATCAGAATTTTTGGAGATTTTTTTCCCCCTCCAAGGATACTGTCTGACTGCTCCAAAACTGTCAAATACAGATATAAATATCAGAATACTAGTAGGTGAGAAAGGAGCCCCAAAGCACTGAAGAAATCCTGCACAGTTTATCTTATAGATATGCTAGTGGTTTCCTGATAACTTGGCTTCAACTTCAATTTTCTTTCTCCCAGCACCAAGTACCATATGCTAACTGTTAGAGTGAGATGACACTTATCCTACAAGTCTGCAATGGAAATGCTATTTTTAAATTCAACTGTTAGGTGAAAGTATGTTTTATAAAAACTCTAGGAAGCTGTACCCAGATCGTTACAGAGAAGAATCTATATCTAGGGATTTGGGGGAGGATAACAGTTTACAGCAATATCACTTCTGAATTTGGGGTTATCTACTGGCCATTCCATTTCCTTTATGGTAGAACTAAAAACATTGCATAATGCAGCTTTTGGCATACATCATCTTGACTATTTTAGCAGAAATAATTTTTTAATAAACTTGGTTTCTTTGGGGTTTTCTGTAACTATTTCTGCCTGCATAGTATAAGTTTCAACTTCTTATTTGAAATTAACCTAATGAACTAAAGAAGAATGTTAATCCATTTATTTCAGCTTTTTGTCAGTATAACTTTACTTTTAAATGGCAGAAGGACACTGGGGGAAAGATCTTTAACTGTTGGAATTATCAGCATTGAATATTTGACATTCTGAATTAGATCATTTCCAGCATCAGAATCTGTTCCATAAAGAGAGAGATGGCAGTCACAGAGCTGATTATGCTGTTCAGATTTCCAAAGGAAATGTCATTCCTGACAGTTCCTAAAGCATTTCAGCAAAGCTGCAACACAAGCACAGAGTAGATGTTTTTGGAGGAAATGTTTTAGAGCAGCTGAAGATATTTATGAATTAATGTTGAAGTGTTCCTTAGTCTGGTTAATGACTGACTTACACGTTACAAAATCGAGAATAGCCCACCACAGGAAAATCTGCAATTTTACAGTTCACGCGTTAGATAAGGTGAGACACCTGAGCTCCAGCCTTATGCTACTGTTATGACATCATGTAGTGTCCTTCTACAAGTCTGTTTACGAAAAACCAGATGAAACAGATGCTTCCAGAGCAGTAACTTTCCAAAGTAAGCTCACATTTCTGCTGGTTTTGTTTCACAGTGCTGTTGCTGTTATCATAATGATTGCATGAAGCTATTAGTCAAAGTTCATGTAAAGTACCCTGTAATATTGCACCTCTTTATACACAACTGTGCACACAAATATGTGATGTGAATATACACATATACACTTACTGCAGGGTATGTCCTTAATAGCAGCTCATTTCAAAAATGTCTAGAACTTTTTTTACATTTACATAACGTCACTGTAACAGTTAATGTGAAGTCAGGATGTGTTCAAAGCCCACATAAAGCATCCCACAAAGCAAGGATGCTGAAAAATAGTGCTATGCAGGTATGCATACCTGTATACACTTGCATTAAAGCAGCAAACAAAATTCAGAACAAGTATATTGTAAAATATTCTGAACGGGATGCTGTCAGCACACTTCTCGCAGGGAAAATCACGAAAGGCTGTCAATTCATGGTGAAGTAACACTATTTCAAAAAAATGACGTTAAACTTCTAAAGTTTGATCAAATTGACCAACATTTCCATTTGATCTGGTTACTCTGCAGCACAGCACCAACGTCACACTAATCAAACAACAAGGCTACTGTTTTCCCTCCCATTTTTTTAGCAAAAGTCTGCCAGGCTTCAGTTCTGCTCTCCCCAAAATGGTCTGATCTGAAAAATTCAGTTTAAGAAAGCTTAAGATAAATCTTTCAAGGTTTGATGAGCAGACTTGTTCATTCAGGCTCGTGGGATTCTGTCCTGAAGCCGAGTAAACCATGGTGTCTCAAGAGAGGTGAAGGTGCATACTGTAACTTGTGCTGGTGCCTGGGTTCTAGCCTGGCTCCGAGGCTGAGGTTATCTGCTCCCACCCATCTCTTGTCACAGGCTATATTCCTGATCTACACCTGCTCAGGCTTCCTGCTGTTGCGTTTGTGAGTAGAGCACAGCACGAGTGGGCTGGGGTGTACGAACAGCACAGGGTCAGCATCACTCACTCCCTGCCAACTAAGGCTTCTTCACTGATTTATCTCAGTTAATGAAGCATAACAGATTCGCGAGGCACTTTTTTTATTACCCACATTGGATTTATGAGACACATCCTGTGCCGAGAAGTATAAGTTTCCTTGTATCTGCTCATGCTCCGGTGTCAGGCAATCCACAGATTTGCCATTAATGTATCCAGTTATTTAGCTATGCTATGAATTCAGCTCTAATCTAATTTGCAAATGAGTATCCACACAAGGAATAGCCCAATTCACTTTCACTCAGTATAGGAACGGAGATCTACTTTTTAACGACAATCAGTCTAATTGGTAATTTCAGCAGAAGAAAAATGTACCATCTGGGGAAATTTTACTGTGGGACCTCCAATCAGGCTACAGGAAAGAGAGACATTACCATCCACGGTCCCATCTATTACAAACTCAGCTGAATCCAGCTCTAGACATCATTTGCCAAAACCTAAAAGCTTTAAACAATCCCCATCTGAAAGCATATTCGCCAACATATAATGAAAAAAATTGTTACACTGTATTTTGGTTGTCATTTATCTTTTCAATCCCTCTTCCCCATGTGGCATTTTCTTCTAGAGAACGAAGCAAGATGTGCATGACTTTCTCCTGTTTCTGTGCTCCTGCGCTGTTCATGTGGAATGCTCCCTATCACCTTGATACAGGGGGCATTACAAGAACATGGTCCCTAATATGTGTAACAGGGAAATAAAGGATGCACAGATTTTATAAGTAGATAACAGTAAAATTTCAGCCACAGTGTTCCTCTCATCTCAGAAATTCTTCTTGATGTGTTCACAACATTTAACGAGTAAACTAGTTCCTAAAAGAAAGCAAACAACCAAGCAACTCATCACACAGCTTAAGTGTTTTGGGTTTGGGTTTTTTTGATAAAATAAAATAAGGGCAAACCATAATAATCAAAGCAGGTAAGTCGAGCTGTTCTTGTGAATGATTGTGAACTGTTCACAATCATTCAGTAATTCTTCCTTTATCCTGGAGAAAAGTTTTCAATAGATTGCTCTGTGTTCTACTGATAAAGACCTGCTCACCCAGGGGTTCGCAATAACATGAACTTCTTTGCAAAAGGCCAACAGGAAAAGTAAATAGACAATGAACATACCATCCACACAGCCACATAGTATTGTCTTGGCTAATGCAGTGGTATCAGCTGACAGGTATAGGTACTTTACAGTGCCCAAACTGATTTCTTTTGGTTTTGCTTTTTTCTATTATGTTACCAAATTTTATTTTGTGATTACTCAGGTAGACTATGAGTTCACATCCTTCTAGAGCAATTAATTTATAATTCTAGCTGTTCGAATGCAGGGTATGCCATTAAGAACCAGAATGAGTAAGAACCCTCCTACTTTCTTCCATATCTGACATCGGATCAAGATACCTCTTTGTAAGTAAACCAAGAAGGTGACTGCCAGTGCCATTGTCAGAAGCCAACACCAATGGTTCATAGCCCTAGGAAAGGTGGAGGAAAATGTTATTTCCTACTTCCATAAGAAAAGGTGACTAACAGAAACACAGAAAGTAACATGTTAGAAACTTAGAAAAGAAATTTCTTTTGGTTTAGCTGAGTGATACACTACTATAACACAGCTATTACTCAAGGCAGGATGACATAAACTATATAAAATACACTTCACATTATGCAAAAATATAAAGTAAAAGTAATTTTTGTTTCAATTATAGCTTTCTTATCTCAGCTTGTCACCTGTAAATTTTTCCCCAATTCTGTTTGAAGACCTCTTAATTTCATTATTCTGTATAAATGCTGCTGTTCTGCAAATCCTTTCATGCTCCCTAATCTTCAAATCCATAGTACTAGATAACCTCCTGTAATTCATACCCATGTATAAAACTCTACCTCACAAAAAAGTCAAGATTTCCTCCTGATAGACTGAACTTTTTTCTTTTATTTTTGTAACCTCACACCATTATTTATTTCGTTTCTCTATCATTCTCTGTCCCAAAGTTTTTGCAATCAGGGTCTGAATGTACTAATCCAAACTACCAGTCATAATCTTGTTAAACGTATCAACTTTACACAAATTTAATGTAAGTGCTAGACTACTAATGACAATGGAACCATCCTACTTATTAATTTGAAAACTGATGAGCCATTTTCTTCAGTACAGCTCTTACCCTTCTTAGGTGCCTAAATAAACAAATATCACACCAAGGTCTTTTGAAAGTATGAGGCTCTTTTGAGAATCTGGTTCCAAATGCTAATGCTAAGCTATAGAAAACTTAAATGAAGATTGACTAGTGAGAAAAAAAAGAGTACTTCAACAGCGTATTTAATTGATATGGCATTAGCTTCAATGATATATAGAGAACATCAAAGACAGAACATATTTGCATCATAAGGAATGAAGTAAAATTGGAACTTCAGCAGAATAATAAAACTTAATTAAATGAGCAAGAATTATTAGGATAACAAAATATTCTATGCAGCAAGTTTACTCATCCTCTAAACTTTATTTGTGTAACCTGAAATTGGATTCCATAGAAACACAGTTTTTCATATTTCTGGGATCTGAACCTTTATCTTTCCCTGCAGGCTATTTGTATTAATCTACTTTTCTTTGACGCATAGAGCTGTTAAACTGTTAAAGCTTATTTAAAATGTGGCTATATTTCTATCAATGGATGCAGATAGTTGAATTATAGATTTTAATTATGCTTTTTATACTTTGGTGATGCTTACTTAGAAATACGTGTAGCAAAAGTATGCAATTAAAGAGCCTTTACTGCTGCTGATCAGTGAATTGTGTCTATATTGACAGCAAGAGATTGCTCAGGATTTAGAAGAGTTTATGTGGGCCACTTTTTATTAGTGATTAAAATGAAACTCAGACTCAGCTTTGTTCCCCTGTCTTTGTTGGTATTTTGTCACTGAATCAAAGCAGAGCAAAAGATGTGAAAATGTGAAATACTTTCTGCTTTAAGAGTGAGATACAAGAATATTTCATGCTTGAGTATCAGCCATTCTACAAAATCGGTTAAACACATAACTGAAAAATTAGAATTTAAACTTACAGTTTTATCTGTTACACATCCGACATGTCTGGCTAACTTTTCCAGTTTAGTAAAACTAGATTAGGACAGCTACTATTATGCAATATTCAAGCATTTTTCCCAATGAATAAACGCACTTTCACCAACTGAAAGTGCTGTAGCTATAGTTAACATGGCATCAAGACTGTGAATCTTTAAACACAAAAAGGCAATGCAAATTATAGCTGGTGGAGGGAACCTACTTCTGCAGTCCATTGCATGCTGCAACTACGGGATGTCTACAGCTCTGGGGCCAAAAAAAGAAAAGTAAAAAAAAAAAAAAAGAGTAGGAACAAGCATTGCAGTAAAACGGTGAAGGTGTCTCGGTACTACTGGATAGCAAGAAGGAGTGTATTACTCTATGCTTTGCCAGATTTTGAATTAAAAAATTATCTTGTACCATTGAATATCCCTGGCAATAGAGTGGAAAGAGATATAGAATAAAGGTAATCTTTTCACCACAAACTTGACAAGATTTACACAAAAACACTAGCCAAGACCAAGAAATAGCAGGTGTTTATAATAGACAGCTGTGTCCTTTCCTGAAATTGCCAACTTTAGCTTATCAGCACAAAAAAAAATAAAAATGGTTGAAACCAGAAATTACTACAAACTACTTCAGAGGAAACACACTGTGTGTGTGTCTAACATCCTATCATCTGCCTCAAAATGGGTTCAAAAATCTGCACACACATACACGTATTCTCAAAGTCTTACTTCTTTTGAGTAAAAAGTTCATTACATCATTGACTTCAGTGAAACTGGTGGTTTAGAATATTATTTACTGTGAAAAAAGTGTTCAAACAACCTGGAAAGACCTTAGAGAATTGTAACAAAGCAGAAGAATTTAACTGCTTAGTGGCATGTATTAAAGAGTGCTGCCTTATGCAGCATTTGTACCTACTCCGTATTATGTTGTTACCATTTCACACTAAGTTTGCACCAATCTAATTGGGACTAAAGTTCCCATCCGATATGCAAATCACCTTCCAATGTTTTAGTTTCCTATGTAGAATCTTTTGGTTTCCAGCACACTGTGGACAGTCCAGACAGCCCAGTCCACAGAGCAACAGGATCAGAACAGCAAACAAATAACATTTTTTTTTAAATTGGGCATTTTTTTCCTCTATATTCAGGTTTACTTTGGGAATGGAATTAAGACACTTAGTTACTGGTGTTTAGAATTGTTCCTAGGAAAAAAAAACACCAAACCCTATGAAAATCAGATGTCGGAGGCATTTGGGGTGGTGGTTGGGGTTGAGAAGAAAATTCTTGACAGCCTCTGATACCTTGGATGTAGAAATAAAATATTGCTTGCCTTCAAGTTTGAATTTAAGTTTTCAAAGAATACTTAAAAATATGAAATTTTCATTTAATTGGCGACTGTTTTGCCATTTAGAAGGTATTTTCATGGAAAATTATTGATGCCTCAGTGACTACTGCATGTTATGTACTGCATTCATTAGTAGATGAAGTTCTCATAAAAAGCAAATAATGTGTAATCCTTGAGCGCATTACTTGTGAAGGCCACCTTCTGCTTTTGCCTATTAGGAGTGTGACCATTCCTCATTTCACACCGAGAGAATTAAATCTCCATACCATTGTTCCGAATTCCACCATTTGTTATCAGTAATAAAACATATTTCTTTTTGTCTGAAAGGAGTTAAATAAATCCAAAATCCTAATCCTTTTGCTGGATTAGTCCCATGATCAAGCCCAGTGGACATGTTTATACTTTTATGTATTTTCCTCTCCGTATGCCTGTCTTTTTACAATGAAGATCAACATACTATTTCATGCTAGTCTAAACCCAGAAATTTCTGTAGCCAGTCAGTTCAGAGCCTTAGCTTTAACTACAAATGGATTACTTCATCTGAGGTACTGACTAACGATCCCAGAAGAATAATTTACAGGTAACCTCTTGCCATTTTTGCATAATGTTGTTACAGAGATAGGGTAGTCCCTGATTTTCAGGACCTAGTAGCAGCCAAAGGGTAAATAACTAGAGGGGCTTTGCCCAGGCATCTGTAATGTGAAGTCTTTCATTTTGCTCCATTATTGCATTTCAGCATTAATTAACATGTGTTACCCTCCCTGTGGAAGGAGAATAATTTAATGATTCTTTTTTTCAGTGAAGCAGAATAGCAAGTGTATTTGATTGTGAGTTATATTCTGTGAGCCACCTTCCTCCGAATATTTTGCTAAGACCCTAAAGTTAGGTGAGTCACTCAGTGACATACCTCAGGAGATTATAAACTGACAGGAACAATATTGATTAATGGTATTAACGTGCAGAGGAAAACTGTTTGTGTTTTCTGATTGCCTGAATAGTGAAATCCACACAGTTTCCCTCACTCATTCTTAGACTCACAGAATCATAGAATGGTGTTGGTTGGAGGGGACCTTTTCTATTTGTTTTGTCTCTCATAACATAAAGGGTTAAGTCAGGGGACTTAATATATTCTACTGATATCTAACCCTCCTTAATGGTTTTGGGACCAAGGACACGCATACCCAAATCACACAGAACTTCAATCTCAGAACCAGGAAACAGGTACACAAGCTTGGGCTCACCCAGGCCAAGGAGACAGCAATAAAAATAGACATAACCGTCACTTCTTCAGGCAAAATTCTAATTAAACATTTGAACCTTCAAAGTCAACCTTATGATAAATAGTTTTAGTAAAAGGAAAAGCAAATTTCAGAGGCAACTCAAATAAATCTTTCAGATGCTATTCGATCCCTGACACACACACAAAAAAAAGTGAAAAGACAAAGGTATCTAAGCAGGAAAGCAGTCCTTGAGGAAAGTAGCAATGAAACAGAGGCTAGTGAGCCTTTTAAGAGATATATGAAAGAACTGGGATGAGAATTCAATTTTTGTGTTGTACTCACATGCTGTTATTCATAACTTGAGCACACAGGTCACTGATCTCAGCACAAACTTCTTTCAGATTCCTTGGAAGTTAGGAGCTATGCACAGTTTGTAATGTTTTTCAAACAGGTATATTGACAGGTCTCATCAGAAAGCTCGCCATCCAAGCACGAGCACACATTGGATCCAGAAGTGAAGGTACAGGTAGAAAATCTATCATAGATGCATTTTACATGACACTATTACACAAGGAATGTGTGAAAAACTGGGAGTTAAATATAGAGCTTCTGTGGCCACATATATGCATGTGCATTTTTTCTGTACATACAGGACTAATTTTTCTTCTAATGCTGAGGAAAATTGCACTTTTAGAAGACTCTAGTGTCTGAATTCGTGAAAATATTTACTTTATAGCCAGCCAGGCTCTGTGGGATTCAAGGTCTTAGTGTTTTCAAGCCTTGCCAGGTGCAGGGATGAGGAGGAGCAAGGCCTGGGCATTTGACCCAGGCCGGCCAACAGGATTATTTCATACCATGAATGTCACATTCAATATAAATCAGAAAAGTTTGCTGTGTAGCTCTCTCTACCTTGATGGCGGTGGGTCCAGACAGCTCCTTGCCCCGGTGCCAGATCCCTGAGGCCTTCCCTTCCTCCTGAAGCCATTGCGCTCACAGTGTCGGCCATTTCCTGTCCCTGCTGAGAATGCACAGCTTCCTGCTGATAGAATTGGCTGAGTATGATTCTTGTATATCTTATATCAGTATCGGGATAAATACTGGTTCTTTAGTATTACTGTTAATTATTTAGTCTTAGTCTATTAAATCTATTTATATTTCAGCCCTTGTGTTTCTTTGTGTTCCCCGATTCCCCTTTCTGGGTGGGGAGGGGTCATCGGGTGAGAGAATAATTGTCTAAACAACAATAGGTTGTTATGGTTTTTCTCAAACCATAACACCTGCCAAGGATAATTTCATTAACTATATCCAGAATGATATGGAAAGATAGAGAAAAAAAAAGGAGCAAAGTCATAATAGCCCCTGTATGAAACAGAAGATTCATGTTAATGTGTTTCAGTTACAGATTCTCAGATGGCTTTTATTATAGCCACAGCTAAAGTTTAATGTAAACAGCATAACCTAGAGTTTACTAAAAGCATGGGGAAATGCAGAAAGATCTGAGAGAATGCTCCTGACAGAGGCACTTTAATACAAGGATCTAATGAGGAAAGATCTTTTGGCATTGTCAGTGTTATAGAGAATTTCTGGACCTCTGATTCATCAGGAAGTGTCCATAGTAAACTTCCTTAATGTATTAGTCAAAGGCTATTATTCAGATACCTGAGTGCAGAAGATGTAAGTTTTTCTTTCTAGTAAACAGTATTCTTCTCACTGCGAAATTGTGAAGTAATAAACCTGTTTATTTTCACTCATCCATATCTACCTATATATATATGTGTATGTATAAGTACACACATATATATGGATACATCCACATGCACGCACATACATATACATGTGTACATATATACGCATAAATGTATATAAACACACTTGCATTTGTATTCACACCTATTCACTCTGACAGTAATCACAAATATCTGAGTCCTAGAAATTAATAAATGTACAAGCACCGCAGAGTACATGTTTTTCACTTATTTATTGAGTGTTGTGGTCTGCTACCAAAAGAATCATTAGATATTTTAAAGAAGAAAAATGGCAGTGCACATTTCTTTGTAACAAGACACCTCACTACAGGTCCTTCATTTTTAATCAGTTGAAATTTAAAAAATTTAATTTATTTTGCATGGTTTAAGATGTGCAATGTAGACAAAAGACTTTATTCTGTTTGTTAATGTGGGTTATCAGGTTGGTTATGCTGTGCACTGTTTAGAGTTTAGTTTTATTATGATAAACTATCACCAATATTTTATGTAAATGGCTAAAGATGTGGTTTAAATAAACTGCAATTAAGTGTAACTGGATAAAAATTTGTTGCCTCTGTTTGCTTTCTATTAATAGAGTATATTTATCAGTAGGTAAAGCTGATATTTTATTTGAGTTCCTAGTAAAACATCCAATTCTACTACTAGCAGTCAGGGTATAAGTTAAAAATCCCTATTTGTTAAATTTCAAGAGCTGTGAGAATATAGTTCAGAATTAGTGAAAATACAAATATTTATTTGAAATTAATCAATTACATTTCCTCAAGTCTCAGATTCTGCTGATCTTTCATAATATTTGTTAGAATATGTCTTATGGTTTTGATTTTAAATTATGTTACTCATGTAAGTCAAAACCTGTATATGTGTTTTTCCACTTAAAAATTAATATTCATTATTTAAAGACAGATTCTATCTCTTCTATGCATGTGAGACTTGCATACACAACTACAAAATTGCTAGTGGGCTTTGTGTGTGCAGCTTTCAGAGCTATATATAATCGTCTGGTGAGTAAAAATATCTTCTCTTCTTAAGCTGCATAAATAAAGTAGAAATTGAGAGTATCAAAAGATTAATTGAGATATGGAGCCATTAATGACCTTAAGCACACTATTATCCAGAACAATCATATCAGGATTCTAGGAAGAATCAAGCAACAAGACATTATTTTGAAGTATTGCTATTCTTCACAAGGGTCTCTGTTGGAATGAATCTGGGGCTACACAATAATAGTTCATCACCAGCATAATGACCAGTAAAATCTGTATAATCAATCAATCAGAGCTAAAAGACAACTAAGATTTGAATTCTGAGATATTGACCATGACCTTAAGTCAATGATAGCAGAAGAAAATGACAAAAATTTTTGAGCAAATTTTATATCAGTTGTTCTTTTACTGTACTGAAAAAGCACAAATGCCCTTCTCTACAAAGAATCATACATTCCAACCAATACTAATGTCTTTCTATACAAAAAAGGTTTCTGTGCTATTCAGTAATTTTCTCTATGTAAGATGCAACATGCCACCCATATAGACTTAACATATGGACAGAAAGAAAAACCTTAACGTTATTTCGTTTGGAGACAACTACTGACCTAACAGCACTAAAGAAAAATAACAATATAGGGATTAAAATGAAAGTTCAGAGAACATGATTCAAGTAATTTAAAAAAATATTTTTTTTAAGTAATGAAAAGAAATCTTGGTGATTGTTTTTCCCCTTTTTGAAACATCAGCATTTGAACACCTCTACATCTTGAGTAGCAATGATAGTACTAGCAAAAAATGAAAAGGAAGGGCTAATGAAAGAACAAAGACCCAAAAAACAAAATATCTTCAAAGAATTAATGAAAATGACCCAATTTCATGCCCAAGATCCTAGCAGTCTATCCTGCTGCCTGAAGAATGAATCTATTATTAGTGTTAAACAGCTTCTATACTAGTTCAGTGATTGTATGAAACCATTAAGTTACAGCCACTATTATCCTAATTTATTTAGAGCAACTTAAATGATTTATGAACTTACTAACTGAAATGATGACACATCGTATTCTCTAAATAAATGTTCTTTGTTCTAGGGGAACATATCAGTAGGAGGTTTGATGTAATAATTATCCTTAAAATATTAGATTTTGAAAGTGGGTAAATTCTGGAAATGGATTATGGTAATGTTCACAAAAAATAAGATTCACTCTCCTCCTTACCATTTCAGCTTCCTTAGGATCTTTGATTAAATACACCAAACAAGAAGAAATACAAAGAGAGAATGTCAAAACACAGACTCCCGCAGCATATTATAAAAAAAAATACAGAAGACAGTCTTGGCGTCAATATCCTCTTTTGCTGCCAAGCTGAAACGCACTTGTGTTCATGTCAAATACACTGACTCCTGACAACACTCCTAATCCGGCTGGCCTAGCCAGCACTGCTCCCTAGTATCCTTCTTAGCCCTACCACTTTCTTACCACACCAAGAAAAACTCTGCCCTTGATTTGAAACCCAGTACTTCAATACTGAGCCAACAAAATGGAGTGAGGGGATACGGGGTAGCTCTGACCCTGATCAGTGGCAGAACAATATAGAAGCTTTTGAATGTTGTGGGATTAGGTTGATTTATAAATTTCTTGTTCACTGAGATTTCTGCAGGATTCTGTAGGAAGCCAGCATCTCTTAAAAATATACTGTTTTCATCAGGGGCTGGTCATGCTTTTCCCAAGACCTTCAAAGATGGACTGAGGGCTGATGTTGTGAATCAGTGTCAGAAGTGAGCTTAAATCCTCCTGTTCTCTTGAGTGGTAAGTGCTAGCCCTTTACCTAGATCAGACGACTTCTCTGCTCTGCTGCCTCAAATATGTAACAGAGCTGGAAAGAGAGGGCTGGAAAGATTCAGGACATGTGAGAGGAGCCCAATATATCCTAATATAAAATAATCTTTAATCTGAAAGCATTATTTTCTCATCCTATTTCTTCAAATTGTTCATGAACAAATACAATTCCTTTTAACAAAAACACTAAAGGCACAGTTCTTAAGCCACAGGAATACCATGCTGTGCAGAGCTACTCAGTTCTTTAAGAGATTCATTTTTCTTCCTTTTGCAGCCTAGTATTCTCCACTTGTTAGGGATACTTACCTCAAAGGGATTACAATGATTACTAAAAACTAGTCCACTAATATAAGCACTGCATATAACCCTTTCCCCATATTCATAGGATTGGTAAGGTTTTGTAACAATATGTTCGAGAACTATTTTGCTATAGTGATTAGAAACCATTTTTAAATTGCCAGCCTAAATTTATTTATAGCTAGTTTATACCAATTTGGTTTTATGGCAGTGATGTCTTTTGGTTTAAATAGTTCATTTCACTTAATGATGTGCATATTGACAAGAATTGTATACTCTGTCAGCACTCTCTTTTTTTTTTCTCTCTTTTTTTCCCCTAAATGTGCCAAACATTTCAGCCTTAAAAGAAAAAGCTAGGCTCTTTCTTCCCTTGATTTTTTACATCTGTTTCAGATTTTAAATCACTTTGCTTGAACAAAACTACACAGTATCCCTGAGGAGATTTCCTCAGGACCTTATTTGATAGCATGAATATCTTCCATATCTCTGTAGAGATTACCTCTTCTCGTACAATGTAGGTTTTTTGCATAATTTCACAATCACTCTTTCCATCCTGGTAACCTCTCATCTCATTCCATTTGGATTTAAATTCCTTTGTCCGGGTAGCTGATTTACATAAGAGGCACAGTACTCCCATTGTGTATTAAATAACAAATTATAAACTTGGTTTTCCTTGCCAAAATATTTACCGATATTCACTACAGAAGCCATCTTCCATAAAATATTGACACAGGATTTCCACAAATTTAGAGGTTTTCAGCAGCCATCTAGGTGCTTTCCTGTCATTTCTCTTCATAGATCAGTGGCAATGAATGCCACCAAAAACCATGGCAACTATTAAATTTCCTGCAGCATGATATTTCCTTTGAAGAATTATAGGCAATACCACACCGCCACATAACCAACATAACCAGCCCACCACTCCCAATCTATAATATTGATAAAATCACTTGCAATTATTTAGTGTTCTGCAATAGCTGATTAAAACATTACATATATACTTGTCTCTTTCAGCTCTGTCCTGTGATGTTGAAAACTCCTCTCCTTGGGGAGCTAAGCACACTACAGAATCAGCTTGTTTGGCCTTGGACATAACTCAAACCAGGACAGCTCTGTAATACATAGGTTAAAATATGTGTGACAATACATTTTTTCTACTGCTACTTTCCCATAATTTATGCATGGTTTTATCACATGGTTGTTTTTTGCTCTGAAGAGTAGAAAGGGAGATAAGGCAAAGCTTAACTTTAATCTTTAAAAAAAATTATGCTTAAGTTAAGACCTCTCATAAGAAATGCTCAGTTAAGAAGTGTGTTTCTCAGTGCCAACCTTTGGCTTCATCTCTATAATTTATTCACTATAATTTATTCACTTGTTTACAGTGACCAGGGAGTGGATAGAAAGCAGTTGCTTTTTGCCTCATTGGCATACAAACAGTTAGGGGGAAAATAGAAATGCTAGCATAGAGTCCATATACTGATTTTTTTTTCCTGTGTTTTAGCTTAAGAGTTGGACTCCATCTATTTTAAAGGCAAGCCAGTTATATAATTTAAGAAATGAAAAAAATAAAGCTACTGGACATTATGGAAAGCAATTGCCATCTATGTTTAGGTGAAAATAAACTTTTAAATCAGTCTGTCTCCTGACATGCAAAGGACAGGAATTAAACAAGTAGCACAACATTCTTTTTACTCAACAGCTGAGAAATAATAACCATATTTCCATCAAGTTTCAAAGAATCTTCATTTTAACATTATTTGTTGTTCTCCTTAATATGTGCTTTTCCAGTTTGCTATCCTATTATCTTGATTTAAAAAATTCTTTATCTTTTATAGGCCTGTAGTACATGACCTTGATCCCATTCAAATCAATGTCAAACAATGGTGCAGAATAAAGGCCTTCATCTCTAGAACTTTGGTATTTACATAAATATGCATTACCCAATTTAATCAAAAGCAGAATAATATGTATTCTCTGCTTTTAATATTATCTTGATTTTAGCAGGGTATGCTATTTTGAAATTTTTAAAAAAATTGGAAAGTTAATGATTTATTTGAGATTTTCTCTTTTCATCATTACATTATTACTGCCTCTCCTTAGATGGCCAATGGAGGGGAAAAGTAATGGGAATCAAAATATTGTTCTAGTCTCTACATCTCTAGTTTTTTCATTGTTGAAAAACAAAAGTCAAACAGCAGTTGCCTGCTGAAATCTCCTCCAACACATTTTAAAGTACAACATGCATTATGGTTTTATGCACTGCTGATTTTATGTTATTTTTATTGAGAGCATTTAATTCCTGTTAACTGTAAACACTCAGTGCCAGTGTTAAGTTGGTTGTCCTGAGCTAGTCCCCATGGGCAGGTTTTGGCAGAGAGATGCAATGGGTCATCTTCTCTGTACAGCTTGGATGCTATTGCTCTGGAGACATGGGAAGAGAGCTGCTACTTGTCACAGCCCAGTCAGTTCTTTTGGAGCCAACTCCTTCCCCAAAAGAGATTTGTGGCATTTAAGAAGGAAAAAAAAAAAAAAAAAAGGTTTCAGTCATTTTCTGTCTGACCTGGCATGGATGTTAAAATGTAGGGAGATTACTTCCTTCCTCTTTACTTTTAAAATGTCAGGTCTCAGGTGTGGACTTCAAGGGCTGAAGTGAAGAGCAAAGGGAAAAGGAACCCTCCTGTTAGCGCTGGTTGAAGTGGCACTTTTCTTTCTTGTTAATATGACTCAGCTGAGTTCATGCAGGCCTGTGATTTTCCCTTCCTTACTTCTCCATTCAAATCAGGACTGTCCCTGAGGGATCATTTTCATTAGGTGAAAGATAGGTGAGGGAATGAATAGACCAATTAGACTCCAGATCCTTTAGCCTGGGAATGCTCATAGGAAAGCAACAGGGATTAAGTTTACAGTGTGTAGTTTGTAACAAGGTCACCATGTTCTGCACTACTTACTAATGGAACTATATTTTACAAGGAAACTTTGCAGTAAGCTTTTTATTTGGAGGACTAAATAAAAAAAATGCAGCTTTTCTTTTGATTCAGGTAGCTTGTGACACTTTCGACTTCCCAGCTCATTTCTTGAAGGAAATAGCCAGAGGATAGAAATAAACACAAGAAACACTTTCTGTGGTATTGTGTAAATTAAAGTCAATTTAAAACTATGCACAAAAACAAGTAAATATTAGAGATAGGATTACAGATCTATAAAATTTAATAATGTTCCTGTAATGATGGCCGAGAGGAGAAAAATTCTCAAAGACCTGATTGAAAGAGCCAAAGTGAAATACAACTCCATCTTTCATGTTTTTAGCAAGATAATTTTGATTCAGTGTTGACTAATACAGAATAATAGGAATAAAATATGCTGCCTCAGTTCCTACATTATTAGTCTTATGTTATTGGTCCTGACAGCTGGCTTTTAAAATGCTGTAAATATTGTGCAATGCTATTCTGTTAAGACAAGCCACTTCATCAACCATATTTCCAAATCACACCTTAATTTCAAAATGTGTTTACTTTCTCTATATATGGCAAAGCAGCCCACTGCAAAGTTGACCTGCAACAGAGTGCCCTCTACTGCATGTATTTAGGAAAGGAAAAGAAAGGAAGTTCCTTAAAAATAAAATCTTTATGGACTGAGACTAGCAGTTCTCTCACAGGCCACTGGACATTGAACTAAAGGATGGTATATACATAGAGGCATGTATCACCCTTACCTTCTTTTAAAGAGCTGGATACCACTAGGGAAGAATAGTTTAAAATAGGTGTGAAATTTGCAATAAGCTGATTCTTAGTTCTAAATAAAATCAGTGGCGTCTTTCCATATCAAAAATGGTCTATGTTCATAGGTTGGAGAGTTTTTTGGGAAGTTAACAACCTACCCTATATTGCCCTGCTGCCACCCCTTTCTCTTTGCTGCCAGGATGGATCCATAACTGTATTAAATTCTCTCTACTTACAGATTTGTTTTCTCAGTCCTTAATCTCTCATACTCCCTCATTTTTCCCCTTCTTTTTATTTGCCATTAGGTCACTACTATTAAACTGAACTCTCCTTTTCATTCCCATGTTCTTGATAAATCTATTCAGTGTTACTTAGTTATACTTCTTGCAAATGATTAAGAAGATATTTCACCAGTGCTGTCTCAAAGAAATGGAAAATGGTAGGTTACAAATGTGTCATGAAAGCAATTCTACAGCAAGGTACAAATTCCCAAGCAGACCTATACTTTTGAAGTCTTCCCCTGTTCTTTCTTTTCTCAGCCTGAATTGGGTCTGTTTAACGCTGAGTTTTGTGATAGATCAAACACCTGCAACTTCTGTTAAAATTGCCAGTGGTTCTTATTGCTCAGTCCCTTAGGGATGAGAAAACTGCTTCTCAAAACACTGTAAACTAACATTAAACTTCTTGAGTCACTTCTGAAAGGCCCTGATTTGTACAATGAAGTCCGTGTTTTGCCAGCATTATCTGTGGAGCCATAATTTCATTCTTAAAGTCTCAGCTTATGTCCTGATGAGCCACACTGAAAGCAATTGAACTGGGTCTTGTTGCATGATCAAAGGTACCCCTCTGAAATTGAAGATGATGTTTGAATACCTTAGGACATTTTTGAGAATGTCACTAGGGCAGAGCAGAGGTAGGTAGTAAACAACAACGTTTTCCAAAGCAACATAATCAATTACCAAAAGTTCTTTAACCGAAATAAAATCAACACAAGCAGGCATTTCCGTAGTACACAGTGCATAAATGGCCTTGCATATATTTAAGCAATGAATTTTGTGTCTATGGATTTGTTCCCACATCTGAAACTTTCCCTTAAAGAAACCCTTGTGATAATTTACAAGTTCTAAGGATGATATCTCAGTAATTGCTTTCCCTTTGCTTCATACCTGTAAATCTTGTATCTTGTGCTAAATCCCTGTCGACTTCTGTCCACAAAATCTGTGTATTCCTGTGAGCGATGGAAGGGTCCCTTATCAGACAGGAGCCAGTCGAAGGGGCTTGTGGCATGCTGATCCGAAACAGCAGCAACTGCTAAAACCCAGCAATGAAGACTCAGTGCTATCCACTCCCATAGAGCCATCAGAGAGAACAATTCAGCACCAGCACTGCATCGCCATATCATGCTTCCACTGGGGACTTAGAGCCTTCATTCTCTTAGCTTTCCCTCAACACCTAGACAAAATACACAGTCAATTAGATAAGCATACACTAGGCATCCCTTGGAAGTAGAAACAAGTTTCCTTTCTTTCAGCTTAAAGAGATAGTGGCCTCTACTTTACTACATTTTACATTAACACAAACCCCACTAGGCTAGTTAACAGTGGAGTGTTTCAGTACTTCAAATGCTTTGAAACTAATGTCTTCATTAACATCATCAGTGATAATATTTACTGTTGAAGGGAACCTTCACAAATTGTCAGGGGAAAGACTGTTGGGGTTTTTTTCTGATAACGCTAGTCATTAATGAAAAATATGCAACACGAATTATTGCCTGTTAGCATCAGTACAAAGTCATTCAGCAACGTCTATGCATACCGTTATAGTTCAGATATTGGACAGAAAACAGATGAGATTCAAAAGACCCAAATTGCTTCCTTTTTTTTGTATTTGGAAAAGTCACTTAACGGCTTGTCTTCACTACAAACATAGTTAACAGACTCACATTATTCTGTTCAAACTAGGGTAGCTGGACAGAGCGTAGAAGCTACCCACAGTTCAATGAGTTATTCAAGCTTCAGATGCTGCAGTTTTGAGTAGCCCCAACAGCAATGCTTGTCTTTTGGTCCAATTTACTCCAACCCAATGGATGAGCCCAGAAACACTATTTAAATGGAGCCTAAACAATTTTTTGGGTGCCCAATCAGAAATCAAGAATTAACCATAGCCCCATGTAGGAACTCAGTGAAGACAAGCCACAGTTTTTCTCTACACCTAAGTCCTATACCTGTGAAATGAGACAGTGATTCTATATCCTGTTCAAATTTTGTGAAAAGATCTATGCAAGAGCATGAAGTTCCCAGAAATACTGAAATGATAAAATTCACGTAGATTCCTAAATAGATGGAAACAATCAGTTCTAATTTTCAGTGTAAGGTAAAACTGAACAGAATTAATTAAAATACATTAATTCGAGAGCTTTGATTTCTCTAGCTGATGAGTTTACAGGGAAAAGCATTTTTTAATTCACATTCACTCAAAACAGCACTCATTATGACATTTTTACAGTGACCAATGCTATGACCCCTCACTATAATTTTTTTCACTTGGTGGAAATTTTTCTTTGCCATCAGTAATTTCATTTGTAAGTGTACCCTAAATGAAGGGTGCTTCCAATGGAACAGTTCTGCAACAGCACACTCAGTACCATCCGTCCATTATATTGGAAATGGTGTAGCTGAATGAATATGCTCTGTGCGTATATTCAAGACATTAATATTCTGAAGAGTCTTTTGTACTGATTATAACCATATCAGCTGCAGGAAGTTAACCGCTTCCAGAAAAGCACTGAAGTTCATATGAACCAACACGAATTTACAGTTTGAGAATATAATAATCTGTCTATACAACCAGAAAAATAGTCAAGGATTATTGTCTTCCTAGGCACAAATGTAATTGTTTGTAACATGATTTGGACCTGATCCTGCAAACAATAAATGTGTAAGTAATCTCACTGAATAAAAACCAAGACCCTATTAATATATTTCATGCTGAGCATACGTCAAACCACTGCATTGTAACCATAAACAGTTACAATGACGCAGTAGTTTCTGATCATAAAACACACATTGCATTAGTTTTATAAATCCTTTTGAAAAGAGATTTCAGGAGTCCACAACAAAGATCTCTTTAACTTTTGTTCATACTCCCAAGCAAAAAGCCTGCCGATCTGTGTATACTGTAGGAAGTTTCACAATCATCTCCCTAGATTGGTGGTTTCTTTCTTTGACAGGTTGAAGATCATGTCTGTGAGGTGACATTATCATGTAACCATCAACACATCATATGAAAAAGCATGCACAGATCTGAAGCAAAACTGGAAATCAATAGACTGCTCTCCTGGCCCATAAAAGCCATGATGACTGTTTGTTCACCATTTCCTGTTAAAATTTAGCTCAGGGTAATGAAGAAGACATGTCAGTCACTTCCAGACAGGCCAGACCAGTTTTTGTATCACAACAGAGTGAAAATCCACAAATGCTTCTGTCTCTCTTCTTCTTACCAATCAGGGAAAAATATATTGCACAGCGTAGTCATTCCCCTCCATCATCCTTTTCATAGACTAGGAAGACCCTGGGCATAATTTCTTGACATTACGTGAAGCTAAAAAAAATAATGAGAACTTTAATTTTTGTACCTACAGCTAGCTAAGACATAAGGTTCTATTTTTTCTAAATTATCTTTTCTATTGAAAAAAGCATGTAATGTTTTAAATTACATGAGGTAGGAGATTACTTTTTTGGGTACTTATTAACACTAAAGCATTTCAGGCCATTAAATTGTAATGATGACTAATTGAGTCCCTTTTGAATTCCAAATGTTAATATTAGGATTGGGAAATGAATTACTTTGTATATGTAGCATCTTTCCAAAACTAGACCAAATGAGCACTTGAAAAGGAATAGTGAGGAGCCCTGCTCTATGCTTGCTTGCTACACCTCATGCCACGTCATAAATCAACCGCTGGCAAAACACCTTTAGAGAACATGTGTAGTTACAGAAGAAAATAATATCTTTGTTTTAAAGATATATGAAGGTATTTTCCAAAAGAGTATAAATATACAGCTAGTCCTTAGGGAGAGTAAAATAATGTGTGCATTTCTAACTGATACTTATCCATTTGTCTGTATTGTCCAGTCATTGTCGAATCAGTCTGCATAAAAGTAATTCTTATAACAAGCTTCAGAAGTAAACTTTTATCTTGATTTCACAAACAAGGAACTGAAGCATGAAAAGATCAAAATTCCAGCCTAATGAATTTCCCTAAAGTTACAGTGTGAAAAATATCTCAAAATTTTAAATACTCAAGTTCTCTAATGAATGCAAGTGCCCTGAAAGAATTTTTCAAATACTGTTGCAGGCATGTGGAACATATAAAGGTTGTAGTTACAACAGCCATCAGAGAAGTCCAGGGAAGAACAAGCTGAATTAAATTTGCTGTAGAGCACCTGCTGGTTTCAGGTTGGGATGTGAGAACTAAAAAATAAATGAACACCTGTTAAGTAACAGAGCTGGTGGATTTTGAAGTGGAGAAGACACTCTGTAGAGAAGACATCAAACAAAACTGTCATGTTAACACGCTGCCTCTTTGAAGTGCTACCTTAGAGGACAGTTATCGGGTATAGATGCTCAGCACAACTACTTACTTTTATCCCCGGGGTTTCATCCAGCTACCACTCGCAAATGTTAATAAGTTTTCAGTCCTTCCTGTACTAAATTCTGAGGTTAGAAAGAGTTCAATAAGCATAACGGGCTAAATTCTTCTCTGTTAGAAATCTATTGTCTCCTCACTGGCGTTAACGCAGAATGAATTCGACTCAGCATCTTCTGGAAATACCATATCTAAGCCCTAACTTTCATGAACATGTAAAGGGTGCTGAAGACTGGTAAAATCCATGCATTTACATCACCTGAGAATATGTCACTTGCAAGTGCAAAACAAACACTGTGGCCATAGGACGAGTTTCATCAAGCTTCATCTGTGAATGAGAACACAGGAAGTGTGTTGTCTTTTTGTTTGACTATTGTAGGGCAAACCCCACCAAATTCAGTCTTCCTTTTTCACGTAAATAATTTTTTTAAAAACATAAATAATGGTATATAATTATATGGAAAGTCATAGAATATCTCAAGTTGGGAGGGAACCATAAGGGTCATCGAGTCCAACTCCCTGCTCCTCACAGGACTACATAACACTAAACCATATAACTAAGAGCATGGTCCAGACGCTTCTTGAACTCTGACAGGCTTGGTGCCATGACTAGTGAAGTAACTTCTTATACAAAAGTCAATAAAGTTGATATTAGGCACCATCAGTTTCTTTTTTGGGCCACATCTACATGTACAGTTCTCAAGAATCAAAATAAAATAACTGTACACTAAAGGTACAGATATTTTTAACAAGATCGGGGGAAATGCTTCAATATTTCTCTCTATTATGCAAGTCCAGGAGGTCCTGTGTCCTTGATCTGAGATGTTTTCTCCTCTGTTACACATGGAACAGTGCCCTTGCAATCTCTGTCAGTATCACAGAAATAAATACAGTCTTGCTTCTGTCATTCCCTCTTTCTCTCTGAGTCTCACAGAGATCTCCTTCTGACAGCAGAAATGCAGGTGGCCAGAAACTCTGAAGCCCTTTTGTTTTTATGCTCACTAGAATTCCATGAAAATACTCAAAAGTCCCAGCTCTCCATGGAAAGTTGAGAATCCTCTATGCTGAAGTGGGATTCTCCTGGCTGTAACTTCCCATAATGATGAAATAAAAATTTAACATTGTTATTTTCAGATATGCCCTTCCAAAAGAAAGTAATAAATAACTCATCAGGAAACACTATGTTTATCTCTCCACAAGAGTTAGAAACCTTAATGTCTCTAAGATGGTGCTTTTTTATGCAAAACACAAAACCTTTTAACTAATAAAACCCTTCTCTTAACTAATAAAAATAATAATTAATAAGTATATGTATATATAAGGATATATATCCCTTTAAAACCAAGCAAACAAAATAAAAATACAGGAACAGAGGGGGTGAATACAACCAATTCTGTTTGTAGGTATTTAAATTTCAGTAAGATAATAATTTTAGCATTTAAGAGGTTTTTGGTATTCCATAACTCCATTCACTTATAAGCTTTAGGGGTTTCAAGGTTACTACTTTTTGTGAAGTAGGTGTAACAGGGTACACCTGATATTTCTTTTAGATTGCACATCATGGAAAACAGGAATGAAGCTGTTTATTATCTAACTATTACACAGAATTCTCAGGAATTCTGCCAGTGACTTCAACTTTGAATCAATGGCAAGAAGCAACATTTTATTCGCAGCAGCTGGATGGAAAGCAGTGAAGGTCATAGAAGGCAAGATATGTCAGGACCATTTTTTTAAAGGCATTTTGACACTGAAAGAAATCTTGCATAAGGAATATAGTCTGAGTCTCAGAGATTACTCTTACCTACTCTAAGACCCTGGATTTATAACTTTATGTCTCCTTTGCTTTCACTTTCTCATCTGAAGTGTAATCATCATATTGTCCACCTTTGTAAAGCACTACATTAGAACTACTCATAAGAACTCATTACAATCAGTGATTTTTTTTTTTTTCAAAAAGCCCCTTTTGACATGCTAACAACTTTAAATGAATGAGACCTGGGGAAGCACCTGTCCTTGAACTTCTCACACAGTCCAGCATAAATGAAACAGCCATGAAGCTGGTGATGTGCTGTGGAAGAAAAGAGCAGAAAGTGCTACCATCGATATCAGCTACAGAGGAGGAGGGTATAGCAGAGAACAAAAGAGCATTTCGCTTCTGCTCTGCTCTGCTCTCAGCTGCCACATTGGTTCTATTCTTCAAAGGAAGATACCCAAATCCACAGCATAAACTCTACCCGGATGAAGATAGCAAAAGGACTCATGAACTGATCACAATTTCAGTCTTTTTCCCTCGATGAGGGAATCCATTCCAGCAAGGAACACACTGAGGAGAAAAAATTCACTGTCAGGGCCTTCAGTGCCCAGACAGGCCTCAACAGCCCTGACCAGCCTCATCCGGGGCCTCCATCCACCCCTGGGGCCATCTCCTGGACCTGGCCTGCCTGGGTCCCGGGTCCCAGGTCCCAGGTCCATCTCCTGAACCTTCAGCCCAGGCCTGGGTGTGAGGTGACTGCCCCAGCCCCGGCATTGGTGCTTGGGCTCCCTGGCCAGACCTTGGGCCTGGCTGCACACCTCTTTGCCTGAAGGTCACTATGCCACAGCTCAGCTCCTGGCTTGGCTGCAGACACTGGCAGTTTTTGCCCTCATTCTGCGCTCGATAGCCAGGAGGATCTGTGCTCCTTGACCACGTAAAGTCAAAGTGCATGGTTTATGAAAGCACATGAGGCACCTGGATGCCTGCAAAGTGAATTGTGTAGGTGCACAACAGAAAGAGAGAAATTCACCCTGTCTTCACGGCATCTCAATTCCTCAACTCTAAATGTGGTCTAGTACCTAAGTCCTTGGCAGATAACATGCATCAGTCACGCAAGGAGCTAAAATGAAGTTAATTTCTGGAAGAGCTAAGCAGGACCCTGACCGAACCCTGGTTTTCAGCTGACTGACATCCAGGACGCAGCAAGGCCACAGAAGAACCTACTGCTTCAAATCTTTAAACCTGCTCCAGGCCGGATGACTGTACTTTAGCAATCGTACAAGTTCATGGAGGATGAAATCTTTATCTTTCCAAGTCCACAAGTGCACGTGGACTGTCCCATGTGCAAACAATCTTTGCATGTAGTGTTGTGAGTGACATTTCAGTCTTAAGTCACTCTTCCATTGCACAAGTTATGCTAAGCATTCTTCCAAGTCATCATAAAATTTTCGGCTAAGACATCTGACAGTATGAAAAGAGAATGGAAACAGAACAAGCTCTCTTTGAATAAGTTTGGGATCTGTGCTACAGGAAAAGAAAAGAACAGCATAAGGAGAATTTCTGGTTCAGTATTTCATCACATACAAGCTGACAAGTATCAATGTGACATACAATTTTGCATGCTGGAGCATTCGAGTTTGTAGAAAATCCTAACAGGACACAGATGTTTAGAAGCTTACATTCCAAATTACTGGAAGTTTTTAAAACTCAAAGTTTAACTTAAAAGCATTCAGTATGAAATCTTATGATAATCTTGTTGGGTGTGTTTTAATAGCAATTAAGTAGGTCCTTGGGATTCGCAAAGAGCACACCCTAAAACTAAATATTAAACTATCTCTGGAAAGTCATGAAGTACTAGTTCTAGTAGTATGTCTCCTTTTCACCCATAACTGTTAGTCCCCAGACAGTTTCTGGGCCCAATTTATCAGCCACGTGTTAGCTGGCTATGAAAAGAGCATCCATACTAAGACACATGTAAGCTAGCTATATGCAGTAAACCACATCAGAGTAACAAACAGCTCTTACCTGTTTAACTTCATCCTTCTACTAGTTTTAAAACCTAGGGCTGTTTCAGTTGTTGTCATCTCGAATGGGAGGAAGCAGCAATTTACAGGTTGTACACTAAGGCTTTGGTTCTAGGTTTTCAAGTCTGAAGACCAATCTGAATACAACTGATTATTCCCTAATGCAGAAGGACTCATATCAGGCTAAAATGAGATGGGGTGGGAGGAAACTTTGCTCACCAACAGACTGTTGAGCTGGAGAAGATTCAGTTTACAGAATGAGGAGAATACTTGGAGAGCTTGAAGTACAACTCTGGTTTTACTGTATAACTATTGACAAGTCCCTCAACCTTGTTTAATTATAGTTTCTGTTCATAAGATGAGGAAAGAAACGTATAGTGAAGCCTGACCAATTAATGTTTATAGAACATTTTCAAATCACTGGATGACACAAATGTCATAAAATAAAAAGGAAGACGTTCGTTCTACTAACAGAGTGGCTGACTATTTTTGTAGCTGCTTAAAATTTCTGTTTCTGCAACAAGTGTTCAGAAAAGGGTGGAGGGGAAAGTAATTGTCAGTCTCAGACAAAAATAGAAGTTTCTTTGAAGCTGTTGAAGTACTAATATTGTTTGTACAATAATGAAGAGGAAAAAATAATGGTGTGTATCTGTTCTCTGGTCTTAAGAAGAGGGCCAAAGAAACAGTGAGCTCTATTAACTCTAATGGGGACATATTTACAAAATTCAGCTTACAGTCTAGTTTCACATACTTCTATCCCCTCAGATATTACCTAACCTAATCCATAATCCTGATCATGTTTCAAAATATTATCACCAAAAAATGAGGTTTTTTATTTTTAAGAATGAATTTTTCAGTTTAGGAGCTCTGACTCAGGCAGATATAGCCCTGTAATTTTGGCTAAGTAATATCTGATCAAGGATTTACACTCTTCTTGATTTTACTTTCCATGTGAAAATGAATGGTTACAGTTTAGACCAGCAGTTAGAAATAATCTCCATTAATGGCATGATATTTTTCTTTGAGTGTACTTTTCTGGATACTTTACAATAAGAATGGATTATTTTATCTACTTTATTTCCTAACGTTGATATCTAATAGAATGGTACTGCTTTTGTTTTGCTCTTCTGTTATGTCTTTCAGACCAAGGTGCTCCAGAGCTTATATCATATTTTACAGTTGATTTCACAGATTGTGTAGCTGTTTTTCAGCTGGCATAGATGGATGGTTAAAACTCCTTTCAGGTTCCTAAGCTTCAGCCTATTTATGCTATCAGAAAAAAAAAAGTGAACTTACACCACCACTGTCATCCTGTCAGAAACAACTTGTTATCTGTTGTGCAAGCTCCCTAGACAGGACTCACAGAGGATTCGGGAGAACATGGCTCTACATCTGATACTACTGTAAACTGTTCCGTGACTTTTCATGAGTCCCTTTGCCACAATATTCTAAGCCTTTAGCTAGTATATGGGCAGTAGCCAGATCCTCTTAAACGTTCATGTCATAGCTATTAATTTTTTATAGTGAGAGTAAGGGCTTTATGGCTGATTGAGCAAAGATTCAAGCTTCAGCAAGCCACTCTGGACCTAATTGCATCTCAGGGTGGATAATACACAAAGCTTGATTGTACGAGTAATAATTATGTCATGTGTACTGGGCAGCCTGCTATGTCATATAAATATAACACCAAAGCTTCCTCCTAAGTCTTAATTTTTGACAAATTTAGAATAAATTACAGAATTAGACAAAACATTTGTCTGCTAAAAGACCTCTTCCTTGCAAAGATCATGTAACAATGAGAGAAAGTCTGTGCCTTAGAGTTTTGCCACAAATTACAATCTCCCTACTGTTTTAATTTAGCTACATGGTAGTCTAAAACCATGTTAGTACAAAATTATCATTTTTTCTTATCATAGAATGGTTAGAGTTGGAGGGGACCTTAAAGATCATCTAGTTCCAACCCCCCTGCCCTGGGCAGGGACACCTCTTACCAGACCAAGTTGCTCAAAGCCCCATCCAGCCTGGTCTTGAACCCCTCCAGGGATGGGGCAGCCACAACTTCTCTGGGCAACCTGGTCCAGTGTCTCACCACCCTCAAACTAAAAATTTTCTTCCTGATATCTAATCTAAATCTACTCCCTTTCACTTTAAAGCCATTACCCCTCATCCTATCGCTGCACTCCATGATAAACAAACCCTCTCCATCTCTCCTGTAGACCCCCTTCAGATATTGGAAGGCCGCTATGAGGTCTCCCCGGAGTCTTCTCTTCTCGAGGCTGAACAACCCCAGCTCTCTCAGCCTGTCTTCACAGGAGAGGTGCTCCATTCCTCTGATCATCTTTGTGGTCCTCCACTACACCCATTCCAACAGGTCCATGTCCTTCCTCTGCTGAAGACTCCAGAGATGGACACAGTACTCCGGATAGGGTCTCACCAGAGCAGAATAGAGAGGTAGAATCACCTCCTGTGATCTGCTGTCCATGCTTCTTTTGATGCAGCCCAGGATGCAGTTGGCTTTCTGGGCTGCCAGTGTGCACTGCCAGTGCATGTCTAGCTTCTCATCCATCAACACTCCCAAGTCCTTCTCCTCAGGGTTGCTTTCCAGCCATTCTCTGCCCAAACTGTATTTGTGCCTGGGATAGCCATGACCCAGGTGCAGGACCTTGCAGTTGGCCTGTTTGAAGTTCATGAGGTTTGCATGGGCCCACCTCTCAAGCCTGTCCAGGTCCCTCTGGATGGGATCTCTTCCCTCCAGCATGTCAACCACACCACACAGATTGGTGTTGTTGGCAAGCTTGCTGAAGGTGCACTCTATCCCACCGTTCATGTCTCCAACAAAGATGTTAAGTAGTACAGGTCCCAGTACTGGCACCTGAAGAACACAACTCATCACTGGCTTCCACTTGGACATTGAGCTGTTGACCACAACCCTTTGAGTACAGTCTTCCAGCCAGTTCCTTATCCACTGAGTGGTCCATCCATCAAATCCATGACTTTCCAATTTTGAGACCAGGATGTCGTGTGGGACAGTGTCAAATGCTTTGTATAAGTCCAGGTAGATGACATCTGTTGCTCTCCCCTTATCTATCAATGCTGTGGCAATATCATAAACGGCCACCAAATTTGTCAGGGATGACTTGCCGTTGGTGAAGCCATGTTGGCTGCCATCAATCACCTCCTTATTTTCCATGTGCCTTAGCAGAGGTTCTGGGACGATCTTGTTTCAGGAGGATTTCTTGTTGTAGCTCATAGAAAAACGCAGTCTGATTTAATAGAAAGCTGCTAAGCTACTGATGAAAAGCTTTAAACGTTCAGCTAGTCTATTTTCAGTGCAGAGTAAGAGACACATAGTCCATTTATTGGAGATCACAGATCATGCAGTCTCTCTAAGTATGAGGAATGTAGGTTTTCTTTATTATAGCCTCTTTTTTCTTCTCCAGAAATACTGAAAGAAAATGTTCTAGACATTGCGTGGCCAAAACAAACCAGTATGAAGAAATTAAGCTGTTTTATAAATAAGACTACTTTTCAAAAAAAGTAACTACCGCCTCTTCAACTAATGTGAATCAATCTAGTAAATGTATGCTAATCGATAGCTTAAAGCGTACTTAGTAAGTTACTAAAGCTTTTACTTTTTAAGCCAATGAGTCAGATTCATATACCACAGGAGTGGTGATTAAAAAAGAGAACATCACCAGCTAAAGGCCATCACCAACTAATGGCTATATGTGTAATAAATTCACAGTCTCCAGAGGCTGGTAGCAGGATGCATCTCCACTGGCATAAACATTGCTGCTTTACATAAACAGGCATCTTCATTAGAAATTAAAGGAATTTATGGAATAAGATGATTAATCCAGGAAATTCTACAGTATCTACACATTGAGGAAAAGAGGTGGGCATCAGCTCTTCCCTGTAGATCAGCCAGCAGTACAGAACGGAAGAACAAAAGGTTGAATGCTGACATTCTGCTTGCACTATTTTAAATCTTTCCTATAAGTAAATACAAGTCCTGATATGATCACTGTCAGGGTGCTAAAGTACACATACATGTATAAACTACACGTATGTAAAACTTCATGTTTTACAAACAAAAGTATGCAAGATAAATTTTATTGCAATAAATATTTGTTCTGTCTGTCCTCCAAACTGCTAACAAATAGGCATCAATAATGTTTTAGGTAAAAAATAGCTAATTAAAGATACACTTTTGGGCTGCCACTTCAATCCACAATACCATTTTTCAGCATGCAGTAGTATTTTTCACCAGTGATGTTAAGCCTCCTTAAAAATAGAGATTTCAAATAGAGAAAGGAAAAAAAAAAAAAAAAAAAAGATTAGGAAGAAACATGTTTCTAGTGGATTTTAATAATCCCATTAAACTTCAGAATGGTCATACATATTCGGTTAACCAGGTGTTTTTTGTTATTTCCAATAGATTTATAAGTACTGAAAGACCTAAATTAGCGCTACAGAGTTCTCAATAGTCATGAATATTATGGGATTAAAGGTATAAAAATTCCACAGACTTAAATCCTTTACTTGGAAATGTATAATAAATACCTTAGAAACCACTTTTCTCATTAATCAAGTGCTGGTAGATGCGGTAGTGAAGGTGTTACTGCAAATTAGCAGAATTTTCTAATCACCATTAATGTAACTGCTACGGTGAAGGTACCTAACTGACGAGCCTTAGGTTCTCACCTCATTATAAGAGAAACCACTACAGTTTAATAGTCTTCATCTAGCTAACAGTATATATTGCCTGGTCAATCTTCTTTTGAAGGTGGAACAAAATCCGTGGCCTTTGTGAGAGGTTCATTAGTTAAACATGAAAAGCTTTGATATGGTAGAGAGTGTCCTTTCCTCTCGTCAGCGTGTTATTTCGCGGCACACAGAGCAAGTGGAGACTTTCAACAGGAGACTGGGGAAAGACTGGGCTAAATAATGAATCACATGGCATGATACTGGGCAAAAGAGCAATTATACGTACCACGTGTGCGGAGGGACGAATGGGTGGATATGCATGGTATATACCATACATATTTGTATCTATGTATGCATATGTATACACAAACTATGTTTGTGTACGCACACTTACTGTGGTACATATAAATGATTAATTTCAGAGCTAGGAGGCCAAATTATTCACGTTATAGTTTTCAGCAGTATGAAGGCTTGAGTCGCGAGTTACTGAATGCAGATCAGTGGGGCACTTCAGAAAATGGAGTTCTCTTAATATTCCTCAACTTCATATAGATAAATGTTGATTTATCAATGATGATAGAGTACTGAGACCTAAACCAACATAAGATTGGGTTAAAAATCCTTCAGTTCTTTAGTATTTTAATGCTGTTTGACTCAAAATATGCAAAGCCCTACACTGCTCAGTATGCAGCATGTAACTTCATGATGCTCGCTTTTTTTTC
The DNA here is from genome assembly GCA_033628505.1 of Tringa tobata. Taxonomy (NCBI): domain Eukaryota; kingdom Metazoa; phylum Chordata; class Aves; order Charadriiformes; family Scolopacidae; genus Tringa; species Tringa tobata. The sequence continues at coordinate 154,267 of JAHREE010000332.1, read as the reverse complement.
TACAACTGAAAATTTTGATTCCAAGTTATTATCTTAGAAATTGATCTTGCTTTCATTGAAGTTAATAGCAATGCTCTGATCTCCTTTAATTGTGCAAGATCGGGCCATCACTGTACAACAGACATATTGAACAACAGGAAAACAATACTATGAAGAGAATGTGGTTGCAATTTTATTTTTAAGAAATACTCTATTTTGAGGGTACAGGATGAGATCAAGAAAAAAATTAAGATGACTTCCCCATAAATGATTAGCTGTAAGTTACTCCCTGCAGCAGTCTAACAGGATAGTTTTCTTTAATGTGACCTTTCTGACAGGGTATTTTGGCTCTTTTTGTCAAGATGTATTTATGGTGATTTTACTCCCATATGGTTACTAATGTTTCAGGAGGAAGAAAAAATAAAATCAGTGTCTACTTCTGATTTTGAGGAGAGACAAAGCTTTGGGAGGAATAAGAAAGGGCTGCACTAGGCATACGTGACAGTTAGAAAACACATAGTGTTTCCAGAAAGTATCACCTAATGCTTCCCACTATTCCCCTTTTCTTCTAAGCAAAAACTTAGGTTAATTAAATGATCTTCCAATTTTCCATTTAGGTTTAAAAAAATTGCTGAAAAAGAAAGCTCGCTGGTGAAATGAACATCTCTTGTTTTCAATAGGTGTTGCATTTCTCTGTTGAAATCTTAAGCAAGAAATTTCTTAGACAGATCACAGTCGGATATGGCTAATCAATTTCAAATTCATCCAAATGAAGTAAAACTATTTTAGTCCCATAAATCATTGTCTCTACTTGGGACTGAGAGGAGTGAAAAGTACCTGCAATCTAAGTGACTAAAGAAATAACTTTTCAGACACGCACTGGTGTAAACAATGAGTAGACTTCTGTAATTAATTCTTCACAACAGCATTCAGCCAGTAGTAGAAAAAATGGGGAAGGGTAAGACGGGGTGATTACTTCACTCGAAGATCCTCAAGTTGTTTTGCTGGCTTGCTGTACAAATGCTGCCTTCTGCAGCGAGATCCGTAAAACGTTCAGCTGCTTGTTTTCATGTTTCCTAGTTAACGTTTTCACTCACAGCGCTTCAGCATTTCATGAACAAGCACCCCAAACACAGTAACTCTGGTGAACTCAGCGTCTGTTGGGAAGGCTGGAAGTGGATCAGCTTACTGAAAATACAACAGATTATTTTTTTTTCTCCTCCACTTAAATCATGTACGTGTTTTAGAGAGAAAAATGGTTGAAGGCAAGAATTTGTAGGTGGTTTCTTTATGGACCTCTGATTAATTAGACAGCACTGCAAGAGCATCTAAGTCTATAGTTCTGCTGCTATGCTTAGACACAGAGAGGAGGAGGCACAAGTGAAATGTGTCTATTCTCAAAGCTAGGTCTTCTGGTAAAGCTGACAGAGCACCTATTTAAAATGAGTAACTCCGTGTACGGCTGGAGTTGAGCATTGACAGCAGTCTGTAAAGCCTGGTATCTAAATGGATTGCTCCTCCTAACTTATTTCTTATATCTTGTAAGTAGGGCCACTCTAGCTTTATCTCTGTATACTTAATGTGTCAGAGCCACTCATCTTTGAAAATACACTTTTTAACGTTTTGATTTCACTTCTTTTTATAGCATCCCGTTGTGTTGCCATATTTAAATAAAGTTAATTGTAGGCTTTTCTAGGAAATAAGTTATTTCTGTTTCTTCTCTCAGATTTGCTTGTCAGATACATGTCTCTGAATTACTCTCTATATTTTTTTTCAAAATCAGGTCTATCTCACATTGGCCTTCATTTGATATGGATCCGTGACTGATTTTGATGCTACAATAGAACATCCTTCACTTATCGCATACATTACATTTTTCTGCCGCTCATGAATTCCATTTAGTTCGCATGCATACACTCGCTTAATTTCTAAAAGAAACCATTACAACTTGAAACTGATGTCGTCTTTCAGAAAAATTCCCAAACAGCAAATCATGCCATATTCCAATTTTTTCCCCCACTCCCTGCGCTACACAACGTAACACTTAATGAACACAGAAAATGTACTTGAATTCAGAAGTGAATCACGCAGATTGCTGGTAACAAAGCCCTTACCTTTTCAAACGCGTTACAGTCTGTGAGAAGCACAGAAATCGTAGCCCCCCCCCCCCCAGAAAAGCAGGTC